>JAQZBX010080293.1:0-13844 GCA_029593785.1 Cabassous unicinctus
GTTCTTCTGTGTCTGCTTGTCCTCTCCGTAGGAGGCATCAGGAACTGACCCTCGGACCCTCCGGAGTGAAGAGAGGCGCTGAATCTCTTATAGCCCCTCAGCTCCCTGGTCTGCCGCTCTCTGCACGGCCAGCACTCCGCATGGGCCAGCTTGCTTTTTCATGAGGAGGCCCTGGGAATCGAACCCCGGACCTCCCACATGGTAGACAGGAGCCCAATCACTTGGGCCACATCTGCTTCCCTATCCTTAATCTTAATGAACTTCCAATCCAGTTTAGGAAGTAGATATATAAAAACATAAATAAAATAAAAGGTTGCCATAACTTTTTTAATATATGGGGGAAATGTGACCTTTCTGTGTTTAGGAAAGGCATGCCAGATATTAGATTTGAACAATATCCTGAGAGCAGAGTATGAGTTTGGTGATTGGAAAAGGGAAATGTATTCTAGATAGTGTGAATAATGGGGAAAGGCATGGCAAATTGGGTAGATAGGCAGTTTGAAATGGATAAATGTGGAGGAGTTATGGAAGATGAACTTGAAAATTAGGGAGACAAACATCATGGACCTTCTAGTGAGTTCCATGGTAGAATTTGGAATATATCCAATAGAAAATAAGAACAGTTTTTGATACAACGACATGCTCAGATTTGACTTTAACATATTTTATAGCTTTAAACATAGGGTAAATCCAAGGAACCCAATATACGGTAAATATATTTAACAAAAAATATAAAATGATTGATTTGTTTAAGAAAAAAATATTTTTATAATGTCTTAATGGTGACTAAAAAGGTAGATGGGATCGATATTACATTATTATTTTCTTATTTTGGAGAAGTAGTAAAAGATATCTATCAGTTCAAGATTTGGATCTGCTGGGAAAAATGTGAATATGATCCAAAGAAATGTAGTGTATAAGTATATACACATATAGTACATGGATTTAGCTGAAACATAATCCAAATTTTATTATATTCTAGTAAGGCCCAAAGGTGGAATTAACACATATATAAAGAAGGAGGAAAATGTTCATTGGGCACCTGGGGACAAAATGATGCCTTAGAGCTTCAGTGAATGACAAATTAGGCCATATATTCAGCTCACTAATAGCTTCTGGCATACCTTTCCCAGAATTAGTTCTACGACTCATTCTTATGTTCAGCTGTGATAACGCATCTAGAGACTTATTAAAATCTGTTGGAATGAATGACTACCGACTGTGCTTCTAACTCAGAAAGCTTCTGAGTGGCTCAGAAATAAATAGGTGCAAAATATCTCATAGTTTGGTCCATAAATATTCCTATGAATTGCCTTGTGATCTCAAGCAAGGAGGAAGCAAGGACATTCAGGGGACATTTTCTCTTAAACCTCAAATTCTCCTTCACTATGAGTTAGCCTTTTAGGAATTGTACTTTCACATCCAGGCACATCTTGACCACAGCTGAGAGTATCTTACGCCCATCTACTGATGAGAAATTCACTTAATTTATCTTTTCCTTCTGGGGGGAAAAACACAACTTTATCTATGTGGAAATATAATAAAACATCATAATTTCCTTTTTAAAGATAAAACAATTCTTCCATTTTCTTGCTAAAAATATCAGTTGCTCCTATGTGTTCAGTAATCTTTGTCATCTAGTGCCTTAAAAACAACAGCAACAACAAAATTAATGAGTCAATTAGCAACTTTGAAACTACAGTCTAGCATTTAATTATTTCTCCAAAGTATTTACCATATAACTAGGGATTTTAATAATGAAAATTCAGTTCACACACACACGATATATACTTTGAGGGGAAGTAGTTCAGTGTGTTGGTCTCTCCACAAGATGTTTTTGACCTTGACTACAATAATATATTTTTTAAAAATAACCATTAATGTGTGGCAAAAACATTTGACAGCCACAGGAACTGGGTAAAAGAATTTACTCAGTGCTACCTCAGTGCTTGGGCCATAGGTGGGTTCTTAAAAATTGTTGCACAAATCAATGAATAATGTAAGAATGCATTGAAAATAAGATGGAATCTAAGGCTCATGGTAATTTAAAAAAAAGAACTTCTACTAAAATAATATCTATCGAAACCACTGACTCACAGTTTTTCTTTTAAAATTATATGATAGCCCATATGCAAGATGAGAAGAGAAATAGCCTTGAGAAGAAAATCCTTTAAACTATCATATTGAGTTTTAGTAACAAGAAAATGTTCATAAAGGATAACTTGGAAAATGGAGAAAACGGAAACAGAAAAAAAAAGTTTTCATAATATTATAACCTGATTATAATAATTGCCATTATTTTAGTGTTTTTCCCTTGTACATCTTTACCTGTATTGGAGCTCTATATACATTTTTTCCATTATTGATATCCATTCTGCAGAATGATTACCATTCTTATAGTGGTGTTTTGTGGAAAGTATTCAAGATATTTAATTAAATTTTTATTTTAAAATATATGTTATGTATTTTTTAAAACTATTTTTAAAAAACCCGCCATATTCAAATATGCCAGATGACTTTTTGGCAGTCATTTGGAAACATCTTTTTCTACTCTTTCTAAATTCTTTTAAAGTGTAATTAATTGGAAAGTTTGAAGAACTCTGTGGGTCTTTTTAAAAAACTGGACCTGAACATGTCCGGCTATAAGGAGTTTAAAGACAAGGTCATCATTACAGCAACTGTACATTGTCCCCAAGTGTCAGGTCAAAATTTGAAAAAGGAGTGCACTCTTCAAGGCATAATAATCCGACCTGCAGTGAGAAATGAGTAACGTCTAACATAATACTCTATTTTAGTTAGTTCTAGTATTGATTATAAATTTTGAATTTAATATTTTTGGTAAATTATGAACCATAGAAATTTCACTTAAAAATCATGGATTTCCTACTTTTCACTCAAGGTTTACAAAGTTAGTTTTTGTAAAAAAAGTTACTATTCCAATTTTAAGTGAATAAAAATTTCCTAATACAATGTAATAAAAATAAAACACATAAATGATTTTAATGTAAAAACTCACATATGGTTGCAAATGCCATCTGTCCAGGACTACTTCAGAAAGACACATTGCTACTTTTGTGTGGTTTTATAATAAATAACATATTGTTAATATTAACTTACTAAACATACCACTTTTATATTATATTATATTTCTATACAGATTTTCAGTGGTGAATTGTCTGTTCTAAGAAATGTTGAAAACTATTAGAACGATAAAGTGAAATTAATCAAAAAATTTCTTTGTCACGTGAAACTTTTCAAAATATTTTATTAGGTACATGCAATCCTATTGTATAAAATTACCATCATACAATTATTATCACAATTTTGCATATTTAGTTCCTTATTTTTCATACTGTAAAGAATGTTTTGATTCTTATCATATTTTCGAAGAGAGTATTCTAGATTAAATGTACAATTATTTTAACATTTCCGTAGCATTTTGTTGAACTGCTTTCCGGCGGGGAGAGGGCTGTATATTTTCCTTCTGTGTGATTGTTCCCTTGTGCTCCTTTCCAATGTTTAAAAATTCCTTCCAGCATTACACATATTTGTGCTTGTCACTCTTTTTAGTTATCTGGGGATAAAATGTTGAATGAGGTATGCATTTTCCCCACCTACCAATTCAGTGTCTTATTTGCCATTTTCCTGGCAAATATTTTTACTGAGTTTATTTGAATTTACTTTTATTTATAATATACTATAACATATAACAATTCTTGTTTTAAAGATCTCTTCCTTTTGAATTTATTTTTCCCACTATTTTTATGCTTAAAAAGAAATCTTTTACCCCAAGAGAAATAAATAAATTTCATTCTATTTTTTAAGTTTTTAATTTTTATATCTAATTTTTTAAAAGTTCAGGTAAATTTATTTAGCAAATGTGTGCAATATAATAAACTCTTAGAAGTTTATCTGTAGGTAATGACTGATACTTCCACTTATGTTTATGCTTTTCTCTATATTATAATATCTTTGCTTCAAAACACTAAAAAATGTAGACTTGAAAGTCCAACTCTTCACCAAAATTTGTTATACAGTCTTTCAAAATTTTCTATTAATATATACTATAAAACATCTAACATTCTCCAACTAACTTTTTCTTTAAAAACATCATATTGTAACCATCTCTCCAAGTCAGTTAATAGACCTACCCTATTCCTTCCAACTATAGCCCATTAAAATGTTTGAATAAAATAAAAGGCATTAAATTAATCTTTGTCATATGGCATTATCTTCTTTTTGTTTAAATCTTCACTGCCCAATACAGTATCCACTAACCATATATAGCTTGTTAATTTACATTTCAATTAGTAAAATTTAAATTATATTAAAAATATAGCTCCTCCATTACACTGGCCACATTTTAAGAGCCCCACTAGCTATGTTCGGCTAGAGGTTACCACAGTGGGCAGTCCAGATTACAGAGGATTCCATTTCCACAGAAAATTCTACTAGACTTCATAGAGAATGGGGTGAGGTTTATCTAGCTCAGAAGTAGTGAGTATGGCTGTTTAGGTAATATATAAGCTTGATGAAACTGAATCAGTGGGTTCCTCAAGGCTCCCAGGTGAAGGCTGGCTTTTGCCCCTGGTTCCTGAGCTGTGTTTCCCTCTGCTCTGTTTTTATCATAGATTTGATCTCATCTTCTTTCTGTCATTTAGAATATCTTCAAATGTTTTGTTCCATGAATGAATCTCTCTTATTTTCTAACAGTATCACAGAAAATAGAAATCAAAGTTATTATATATAAAAAGTTTTTGTATATGTTGGTAAGTCTTCTATCAGGATGATTTTAAAATATAAGTTGTTGCTGAAATTATTATTAATCTTTTCTTTTCAAAATTCTTTAGTACCTCCAAAATGTGTTTTCAACTCTCGTCTTTCCTCCTACTTCCAACAGTAAACATGACTGATTCATTAAAAAAAAATTAAAACATAATATCCCAACACTTTTTTGAGTTTAAAGAATCAAATGTGTTCCCATATGATTTTTCTCTTGGGAAAACAGAATTTTTCCAAATTCTCTAAACCTATAGCTTGATTAATACTATAGTATGCATGATTTGTCTCTTTTCCAAATTTGAGAGTAAGCTGCCCACAGACTTCTTAACAGTTCAAGTTTAAGTTGAGGGACCTCACCATATGTGAAGTGATAAACTTGTCAGTATAGTCAGCCCATCACTTCTGTCACATGGGGGTGGGTGGTGGGGGAAGGGATAGAAAGAGAAATGCTCAGGTGTCTGATCCTTTAATGCACAGTGAAATAACCTGAGGCCTAATCCTTCAGATTGGAAGTCTGCTCTATAGGAATTATTATATTAGTCAGCTAAAGGGGTGCTGATGCAAAGTGCCAGAAATCTATTGGCTTTTATAAAGGGTATTTATTTGGTGTAAAAGCTTGCAGTTACAAGGCCCTGAAGAGTCTACCTCAAGGTACAATTAGAGGTACTTCCTCACCAAAGTCTGTTGTCACATGTTGAAGCAAGATGGTGTTTGATGTCTGCGAGGGTTCAGCCTTCCTCTTCCTCTTAAGGCTCCATGGGCCCAGCTTCTTCTTATCTCAGCTGTAGGCTGGAGGGCTCGTTTCTTTCTGGGCCTTCTTAGCTGCTCAGGGCTCTGGTCTCTTCAGCTGCAAACTATCAGGTGAATGGCTCAGCTCTCCCTGGGGCTTTAGCTGTTTGAGACTTTTCCTTTCTGTCACATGGCAGGACCAAAATGACCAAGTTCTCTCCTCTTCTGTGTCTATGGAGCTTTATTTATTCCTGTGCCACCTTCTGTGTGTCTTCTTGAGTGAGTGTCTGTTTATATAGTCCACCAAGGCAGCTGGGACTTAAATTGAGTTACACCCTACTGACCTGGTGGAATCAAAGCCCTAATCTTCACATAATTTAATCAAAAACATCTCAGCTGAATCTAATACAATCAAAGAGTATCATGCCCAGAGGAACAGACCAGGTTACAAACATAATCTCTCTTTTTGGAATTCATAAATAATCTCAAACTACCATAGGATTATAAAAAAAAATTACATGAGGGAAAGCCATAGTGGAACATCTGTGTTTGGAATAGACAGAGGTTTTCAAAGCACTGTCTCAAAATGTCCTTGAGTAGATTTCAGAGGTTCTATGAGGTCCTACACTTTTTTGAACAACCTGACTGTGGCCAATTTTTTTTTCATATACTTCAATCAAAACAACATATTTTTACCCAATAGCTGTAGAAACAAGTATAAGAATACAGCTGTCTTCAATTAAACCAGGCATTAAAGAGATTTGCAAAAATAAACAATGCTACTCTAAAAATATTTTTGTTTTAGAAAATATAGTTATTTTTCATAAAATTCCATATTTCTATTAATGTGTAAAGGGTACAATAATATTGCAATTTCAAATGAAGTAATAAACTTTAAATTTTTCTGTTTCAGCTTCTATTATGGTAACTATTGACAGATATAACCCACAAAAACAGAAGCTCTTTGGGATTTCCAATAATTTATAGAACGTAAAGAAGTCAAGAGGAAAATGTTTGAGAACCACTGGAATGGAGTGTGCCCTTACCACTAAGTGCATATAAAAAGAAAATAAAATTGGCAAGTCATAACATTCATCAGGCTTGTAAAATAAATATTAAATCTACAATTTATTAAATGTGATCTGTATAACACTCAATAGTGTGGTTTTTCTATCCATCAAATCCTCATAATATCTCCATGAGTTAGGAGAACAGTATCATCCCCACTCCACACATAAGAAAATGGAAAGTTATGAAGGTTAAGCAAATTCTCCAGGGCTTTCTTAGCTTTTTAGAAGCCAAGTTAAAATTGATTTCAAATAGAACAGATTCCAACTTGTACTTAATTGCTCATTAGAAAACTAAAGTAATTTAGAATAATTAAAAGAAAACTAAAGTTGAAAGAAAAGTTTAAAGAAACAGTTCCAGAAGCTCCATAGGCTAAGAAGTTGTTCAGGCAAGTTTAGTAGCCCTGGTAGCAATTAAACATATCCATTCAGTCAGGCTTTTTTGGTTTAGTTTTGGTTCACTTTACTTGTCTCTCTCTTCCCTTCTTGGTGTCACTTCATGTAAACACATGTCTATATTTCTTACTCCCTATTATCTTTGCCCACAGAGTTAGGAGAGGGATTGGATCCAAAGGCAAAATTTGACCTTCTTTCCAGTGGCCTCTGTCCCTGCATTTGGGAATCAAAGAATTCCATCTCCATTGCTGTTGAGTCCATCTTAATAGCTCACAAAGGCTCACAATAACCAAACCTCCAGTCCTCTCACACTTCACTATACAACTTTAGAAAGGACCTCCATATGATTTCAATTTTAGAAGATGCTTTTCTAGCATGGTAGGCATTGGCTTTAGGCAGCCCTTCTCCTTGGGATAAGATTCACTACCCAGTTACAGTCAACTGGCTTCAGAGAGAAGCTGTGTATTTATCTTACTGTCTCAGCTGTAAGGAGAAAAGTTTGGAAATGGCATGAGAAACATTTTTATGAACAGATCTACCTTCTAGGCATTACATCTGAATTATTGGTGACTGTTGACACTCATCTCAATGACTGAGTAATTTCTAAAATGGCAACTTTTCTTTAGGGTTGAATTGGCTGTTCAGCTATTATAGAGCCTATAGTCATTCTTAGACTCTAGCAGTATCCACTCATTCAGGGAAAGAGAGGGGATATGTGAATGTGCTTGAAAACTGGAAAGCAAGACAACTATCTAAATTGTTGTTTTTATCAATAATAAAATAATAAAAAATGAAGGTTCATTGACATGAAAGACAATTCCAAGATATTGGTACTGCCAGTAATGACGGTTTAAAACTAGAGCTGAAAATTAATATTAAGAAGCCAAGTTGCTAGGGGTATGGGAGCTCAGGCTCTAGAGACAAAACAGAGGGTGGAAATCCAAGCTCTGCTAATTATCGCCTCTACGCTTCTTTTCCCCATCCATAAAATGTGGTTAATAATAATAATGCCTACTTCATTGATTTGTTCATTTTAGTGAAATAATGTATGCAAATGAGTTCAGATAAGTGTATTCTCTCCTCAATACCCGTTGTGATGGCTAGGTTACTGTGTCAACTCGGCCAGGTAATTGTGCCCAATTGTTTGGTCAAGCGAGCACTGAGCTAATTGTAATACAAGGACATTTATGGACTTTAGTCATCAGTGAGTTTACTGCATAGATGACTGATTACATCTATGATCAACCAGGAAAATTGCTGTCAACAACAAGTGACGTTTTATCCAAAAGGTTGAATGCCTTAAAAGGGGAAGTGATTTCAGCATTCAGAGGAAATTTCCCAGACCTTCTTAAAACAGACAACATCTCTTGGAAACTCGTCAAGGACCTTCACTGGACTTTCATCAGAGCCCCTGGTTTGCAGCCTGCCTGCAGAACCTGGACTTGTGCATCCCCATGGTCATGTGAGAGACTCTTTAAAAATCTCATACTATTTACAGATATCTCCTGTTGAGTCTGTTTCCTTAGAGAACCCTGACTAATACATCCCTCATACAGGACTTTTGGAGATGCACACTTTAAGGAGGTCAAGGAAACTTATGCCCAGCAAGCAAGGTTCATTTGGGCTTGAGACAGCCTTGGACAGTCTGGGAAGTGCAATAAGGTCTTAGCTAACTTAGGAAATGGCTAAAGAAACTTGCTTAGATTCAGAGGCTTATCTTCAATGTCAAGGGACTGTGTCCATGGGAGTGAGGTAGCCAGACAAACATGCGTAAGGAGGTACAGCTAAATGTCTAGCTAGGGAATCAAAATCTGGAAAGGGCCACAGTCCTGGAGATAAAATAAATTGTGATTACCTTATTAATATCATCATTACCCATGTGATTTTTTAAATTTATTGAAGTATATCACTCATACATAAACAATAAGTGTATAGTAATAGTTGTGAAATTACAAAACAAACATACATAACATCATGCAGGACTCTCATACCTCACCCTACCACCAATACCTTGCATTGTTATAGAACATTTTTAACTAATGATGAGAGAGCATCCTCAAAATATTACTACTAACCAAAGTATCTTACATTTGGTGGAATTTTCCCCCAACCCAGCCTATTATTATTATTATTATTATTACTACTACTATTATATCATTTATACATGAACATACATAAACAATAAGTGTATAGTAGAAGTTGTGAAATTACAAAGCAAACATGCATAACATCATACAGGGGTCCCATACATCAACCCACTACCAACACTTTGCATTGTTGTGAGACATTTGTTGTAAATTATGAAAGAATATTGTCAAAATCTTACTACTAGCTATAGTCCTTATCTTACATTTGATGTATTTCCACCCTCACCCCCAACTCATCCTGTTAATATTTTTAAAATATATTTTTATGACAGAATTTGTAAACTTAGAAAAAAATCATGCACATGTGCAGAATTTCCATACAATACCCCTTTATCAACACACCACACCATGGTAGAATATTTGTTACAGATTATGAGATAATATCATCAGACTATTCCCAGGTACATAGCAATACTTAGCATTCTTTTTCCATACTCCCCCATTATCAACACAGTACACCTTTGGCATAGATGCATGAATATTACATTATTACTGTCAGCTACAGTCCATAGGTCACTCCAGTTGTATTTTTTCCATGCTTCTTCACGTTTACACCACCCTGCAATAGTGATGTACATCTGCTCTAACTCACAAAGGACACTCTTGCATCTCTACCATAAACCAAAATTCTCATCCACCTCTGGATTTACTGTGTTATTCAGTCCCTAGATGAATTGGCATTTATATCCCTAGACTACCCTTTTCAGCCACATTCCCATTTATAAACCAGTTGTTACTCAATACAATGTGTTACCATCAACTATATACATTTTCACACTTTTATAGTAAAGTTAATTAAAACTTCTGCATACATTAACATCAGTAGTTCATCTCAGTCCTTCTTTTATCTCCTTTAAGAATCCACCACCTATCACAGGCCTACATTTTCTTCTAGAAGCTTTACGGTTCTTGCTTTTATATTTAAGTTTTTGATCCATTTTGAGCTAATTTCTGTATAAGGTGTGAGATAGGGGTCCGTTTCCCTTCTTTTGGCTATGGATATCCACTTCTCTCAGCACCATTTGTTGAATGGACTATTCTGCGTGAGCTGGGTGGGTATGACAGGCTTGTCAAAAATTACTTGACCATAGATGTGAGGATCTGTGTCTGAATGTTTAATTCAATTCTATTGGTCTATGTGTCTGTCTTTATGCTAGTACCATGCTGTTTTTAACCACAGTAGCTAGGTAATATGATTTAAAGTCCAGAAGTGAGAGTCCTCCAACTTTGCTTTTCCTTTTTAAGATGTTTCTGGCTAGTCAGGACACTTTGCCCTTCCAAATAAATTTGATAATCATGTTTTCCATTTATTTAAAAAATGCTGGCAGAATTTTTATTGGGATTGGATTGACTCTATATATTAATTTGAGTAGAATTGACATCGTAATGATATTTAGTCTTCCAATCCATGAGCATGGAATGCTCTTCCAACTATTTAGGTCTTTTTTTATTTCTTTTAATAATGAGCTGTAGTTTTCTGAATATAAGTGCTTTACATCATTGGTTAAATTTATTCCTGAATATTTGGGTTTTATCTGTCATATTTTATTTACACCACTCTTTTGACACTCATAGTTACTTTTACTGATATAATCTTCATTTCTAGACTCTCTTCCAAGCCCCTCTCTCCTGTCTTTTCTTTTCAGATGGTAGCATAACCTTTGGTATTTCCTGCAATGCTGGTCTCTTGGTTACAAACTCTCTGTTTCTGTTTATCTGTGAATATTCTAAACTCCTCCTCATTTTTGAAAGACAGTCTTGCCAGATATATATTTCTTGGCTGGAAGCTTTTCTCTTGCAGTACCTTTTTTTTTTTTTTAACTTTATTTTGTACATTTAATAATTGAAAATATAAACAATTAAAAACTAAAAAGTAAACACAGATGAATAAGTGCATACATTTCTCAATCTTGCAGTATCTTAAATATATCCTACCACTGTCTTTTTGCCTCCATGGTTTCTGGTGAGAAATCAGCACTTAATCTTATTGAGTATCCTATATTTGTTATGCATTGCTTTTCTCTTGCTGCTCTTAGAATTCTCTGTCTTTAGCATTTGACATTCTGATTAGCATTTGTCTCTGAGTTGGTCTATTTGGACTTTTTTGGATGGAAGTACGCCATGCTTCTTGGACATAGATATCTATGTCCTTCAATAGGGTTGGGAAATCTTCTACCATTATTTCTTCAGATAGTCCTTCTGACCCTTTTCCCTTCTCTTCTCCTTCTGGGACACCCATGACATGTATGTTTGCACATCTCTTGCTGTCATTTAGTTCCCTGAGAACTTGTTCAATTTTTTCCATTCTTTTCTTCACCTGTTCTTTTGTATGTTCATTTTCAGAGGCCATTTCTTCAAGTTCACCAATCCTTTCTTCTGCCCCCATATGATTTCAGTGTATTTTTGATTTCATTTATTGCACCTTTCATTCCCATAAGATCAGCTATTTTTCTATGTATGCTTTCAAATTCTTCTTTGTGCTCATCCAATGTCTTCTTAATATCCTTAATTTCTTTAGCCATATCATTGAATTTATTAAGGAGATTTGTTTGAACATCTATGATTAGTTGTCTTAACTCTCTTATGTCATCTGGAGGCTTATCTTGTTGCTTTAAACGGGCTATATCTTCCTGTTTCTTGGTGTGAATTGTCATTTTTTGTTTGTGACTTGGCATCTGGCATAATAGATATATTTATTCTGGGTGCAGTTTCTCTCTTTAGTTTGGGCTTTCTTGCCCTTTCTCCTTTGCTGGTTGTGTAGTAGGAGCCAAAGATGTAGTTGATGCTGCAAGCTGTGGAGGTTCAAGCTGCTCTCAGTGCTCCAAGGACCGATGAAGCTTCTCCCAACTTTCTCCTTTGCTAGGGTTAGGGACAGAGCCACAGCTGTGTGTAATAATCCAAGTTGTGCAGGCCTAGACTCTAGTTGCCCAGAGAGAATGATGAAGCTTCACGACTCTTTCTCCCCTACCTGGGGCGGGAATGGAGCTGCAAGTGTGGGCAGCAATCTATGCCGTGCGGGTCCAAAATGATCTCAGTTGCCCCAGGAGACTTCTGACTATTCAGTCTTTGCCAGTCAAATGTACTTGCAGTTACCTGGAGAGGCTGGTGCAGGGCCCACCAGCTTCCTCCCTGCTAGAGGTGGAGCTGAAGCCTAGGCTAGGCCTGCAGGCCCATCTGGGTGAAAGAAGCTGGTCCCTACTGTCACTGTGATTTTCAGTCAGCCTGGCTTCTCATGCTGGGATAGGGGTCAAAATGGCAGCCACCGGCCTCTTTCCTACTTGGACAGGTTCAAACTTTAGCTGTTCTTAGCGTTATACTTTAGCCAGCTGAATTTACTAATCAGTAGCTGAAGTTGGTGCCCAACCGTCTCTTCCTCCCCCATTTTTGGGAAGTGGAACTTCCAATACCAGCCGTGGAATAGCTCCCGAGGTGCTTTTGCTGCTAGTGGAGGATGGACACCAGCCTCCATGGTGTAGAGAGCTCTACTTCAGAATCTTCTCTGCCGATGAGCAGTCTCCTCCTTCTGTTCTTTCAAGGATGTTGCAGGATGCTCTTCTAATCTCCTGGAGCCCCCAAACAGGTGCTCTACATAGCTCTGGGTGATTACTAACTGCCCTGTGGCATGAGCTGACTCTAGGAGCTCCTTACTCTGCCGCCATCTTGCTGCTTGTTGCCAATGTGATTTTAATCTAAAATGCAGATCTGAGAAGCAGCCTTCCTCTTTGGATCCCTCACGTGCTTCCTGTCCCCCAGAGGTGAAAGTCCATATTCCTAAATATGACACACAGGGCCCTATGTGACCAGGTTGTGCCTTATCTCTTCAGACTTATACCCTGTCACTCCTCAAATCACACTTTGTGTTCCAGGAGCACAGAAACACTTGCCGCTCCCCTGTTGCTTGCCTCCTTAATTATTGTTCATTCTGTGTCCTATGCCACTACCATGCCCATAACCTGCCACTTATTTTTCCAGTCTACCCTATACTCACTTTTCAAAAAATTGCTATTATATATCTATACATATATTTTTAAAGATACTTAGATTTTATAAATGATACATAAAAAATGTAGGGATTTCCCATATGCCCCACTCCCTATCCCTCCCACACTTTCCCACATTAACAACATCCTTCAATAGTGTGGTACATTTGTTACAATTGATGAACACACATTGGAGCATTGCTACTAAGTGTGGATTATAGTTTACATTATAGTTTAAACTCTCTCCTGCACAATTTTTTAAGTTATGACAATATATATAATGGCCTGTATCTGTCATTGCAATGTCATTCAAGACAATTCCAATGTCCTGAAAATGCCCCCATATTATACCTGTTTTTCCCCTTTCCCTCCCTTCAGAACCTCCAGTGGCCACTGCCTCCACATCAATGATAAAAGTTCTTCTATTGCTAGAATAACAATAAGTCTATAATAGAATAACAGTAATTCTACTCTTGCCCATTGTTCATTCCCCAATCCTGAGGATTCTGGGATGGTGTTGCCCACTCTGCCTCTAATTGAGAGGGGGCTTAGATCCCATGGGGCAGATGGATGGGACTATCTTGCTTGCAGTTGTAGACTCTCTCTGTTCCTTGGGATGGTCATCATCCATCATCATTTCCTTGTTAGTTGTCCTGGGTGAGTCCAATATTATCTCTCTCTCTCTTTTTTTTTTGGAGGTACTGGGATCTCATACATGCAAAACAGGCACCTAACCACTGAGC
>JAQZBX010080295.1:0-13845 GCA_029593785.1 Cabassous unicinctus
CAAATCATGGCACAATAAATAAATAAATGCGCAAAATTATTTTTTTCATTTTAAATCCCAACTTCTGAGATAACTTTCACTAGATGACAAAATCTAAGCAAATATAAATATTTGCTACAAGATTTAAGGTTGAGCAACCTTTGAATCTTTGAGGCAAATTTACAGCATTACTTAAAATATATGTTAAAATTAAGCCTGAACACATTCAGTGCTTTTCTTATTTTGTACAATATCAAAACTTAAAGCAGACATACCCTGTGAGAAGGTTTCTATATAGATCAGAGATTTTTAATACTACCCAGCTGTAACTGAATCACCTCATATACCAGTAAACTAGGATGGCTTCAGACATCTCCCCATCTATATCAAAATGAACTAGAAATTGTTTACATAACAAAGTAAATGAATAGTTCTAAAAATCGCCTGAGATTTTATTCCAAATCAGGCAAATGGTTATTCCTCATCATTCTTTAATTTTAGTTGACTTATAAGAAGTGTAGATGAATTCTTTCATTCTTCCTTTGTTAACATCGTCAATAAATTTATATGTGATTAAAATTGGAGTGTGTATCTACAGTTCACCTGTTTTCACTCAAGTTCACTTTCTCATCTGCACACACAATGTAAGAAAAGCATTCCACGTGACAATACTCTTACTACACAAAGCATGCTTGCCCATCTGCCATGAATTCCAATATTTAGTGAAAGACTAACATTCTACCAAAGCCTCTCCCTTATATACTTGTCCTGGTGGTAGAAATTTCCTCAATCATTAATATAAGTATACTATATTTAATTGTGTTTGTCTTGAAGCATTTCAGACTATAAAGAAATCTTATTTTAATATTATATGTTTTTAATATTTTTTGTATTATTAAAAAAGCTTTAGGCTTCATATATGATATGTCAAAAATATAAGGGATTCCCATATAACCCACCCCTACCCCTCCCACACTTTCTCACATTAACAACAGCTTTCATTAGTGTGGCACATTTGTTACAATTGATGAATATATATTGAAACATTGCTAGTAACCAGGGACTGTAGTTTACATTATAATTTACACTTTGCACTGTACAATTTTGTAGATTTTGATAAAATTTATAATGGCCTGTATCTGTCATTGCAATGACATGCAGGACATCAATATTATATTTTAATACAAAAGCTTGTATGTTGAAGAGGAATTTTAGTTGTATTTTACTTCATTTGTGGAAACCTGGAATTAAGGAATTGTAATTATCCATGCTTAAAATTTATATTTTATTAATATTTTATGTGTATAAAATCCCTTTGTCCTTACAATACATTTTACAATTTTAGAACATGTTTTAATATATAGTGATAAAACTATTAACTTGCTTACATTGTTTTTTCCATATATATTTCTAGTGCATTGAAAAATATTTTGTGCAAAATGTTTTCTATAATATCATTTCTATCGCATGTGGTTTCATCTAAAAGTCTTGTTTTCTAAACTACAGAAATTGTGTTAAGCAGATAATTAATTAACTACCAATATATTACTTAGTGATTCCTCTGGTAAAGTTGACCTATGGTGCATGTTACTGAATTAACCCAGTCTTATATCTGTTGCTTTTTTTCCCAACTTTATTTTCTATTTGCTTTATCTGAATCACGCATTATCACTTTATTAATGTCTCCTTCCTATTTTCCATCTCATCATATTGTATCTTTCTTCTCAGTCTATAGAAATTCTCAAGTTTAATTATGCTAAATTTTTCACAAAATACACCTAAATGGTCAAATGAATAGATAATGGCCTATAGAGAGAGTTCAGGGTTTTCTCCTATTCCTTATTACTTCATGGATCTTTAGAAAGCATTGACTTCTCAATTTTAAATCATACAGGGTGGGATTGCTAATTCCTTGTCAATTTTTTAAAAAGATGATATATAGTAATATATTCAAATTATCAGCAAAGAACATGTCTGTGCCATAATATCCAGCAAATAAATATCAGAAATTGCTATTGTAAAAACTACACTGGAAATCCTGGCATTCACATTGATGCTTTAATGATGATATTTTTACGTTTTTAGAGTTCCATGGGATTACATCTTAACTCACTTTTTTTGGTCTGTAAATTCTTAGCTCTCGAAATGAATCTAGTTTAAGGCAACTCATTCTTGTTGCTTTCACTAGTTCAATTTCAAGGGAATTTTTGTGTCACTATATTTCCAATAATTTGAATCAAACTGTATATTAACAGACAGATCTTCAAGTACCACATTATAAAATAACATAAAGTAAGCAACATAATTTTAAAAATTCAACCTACCTTATGAGAAAAAATTAATCATATGGGGAAGAAATAACTAAGCGTTCAAATGATGTGAGGCTTAGCAGTGCTTTGTCAGAGAACTTTTCATTAATAATATAAAATAAACTAAGTAAATAAAATATAAAAATATACCTGAAAAGTGAGAGATTTTCTTCCCTAACACTAATATAACTTTGAAATATTTAATTGATTGACAAAATCCATGATCCTGCCTCTTCCTTCACTGAATAAAATTCAGAGTCCCTTCTTGGGTAGATGCACTTTAAAAAACATTCTGCTTCTGGATTCTTTATAAACATGATTTTTTTCTTTAGGATGGACATGTATGGGTCATAGATCCCAAGAGTCCTGGTTAACTGTTGATTTCAACCTCAAGAGAAAAGAACTTACCTTTAATTTCTACTTGGTAAAGATTGCTTCTCCATACCCTTGACATAAATTAAGTTTGTAGTAGTGTTTCTTTGAGATAAAATTAGTAGTTAATTTTTTGTTAAAGTTAAAAAAATAATTATATTAATGTTTCCCTATGCACAGGAGATTCAATATATTTTCAATTTTATACCAGATATATCTGTATAGAAAAGACATAAAATATTGTTAACCATAAAATAAGTTTTCTAAAGATTTGGTAATAACATTAGGGCATTAAGGAAAATCATGCACAGATTAAAAATAATTTAACAAATTAAAACCAATTTTGAACCACAGCTACTAAATTTAAAGAAAATGAAATATTAAGAATTGATTTTAAAAGCAAAATAAATTTATAAAACATTAAAATAAAAATAAAGTTTGTGGCACAGAGAGGAACTCTTCTTCTCCATATGTGTTTTGAACAAATCTTCACACATTGGATGTGACCATTAAAGTTGTTACATTCAGAATGCAAATTATTAACTCTCAGAGGAATTTCTTAAGGAAGAAGTCAATTGTCATTGCTCTGAAATTTTTTATTACTGACTGTCAATTTGGAGAGAGGTATAATGTGTGAGAGGCTAAGAAACTGTAGAAAATCTTGGAAATGAAGGTCAAAAATAGATGTCTCTCTCAGTAGCTCTCCAGTTTAACAGCAGTCGTAAGAGTCAAGCTGAAGTTTGGTGATTAGTGATTAGAAGTCAACCTATAGAAGCAGAAATACCCCTTTATATTTTGACAACCTTGTAATTTCTGGATTAATAGTACTTAACTGGATTTTTTAATTGGCTTTTTATTCAAATTATTGCAGTAGGTTGAAGAAGAAGTTTCAGGTGGAAAATACTGATTCACAGAGTGATGCAGATCTTCAAATACTATATATTTCATTATATATTACCAAAAGAGTTCACATTTATTAAAATTGAAAGAGACCAAAAGCAGTCCTATGATATATGTTACACTACAGCTTTACTTTTTAGACTGAGCTAACAAATGATATTTCAGATTTAACTATATAATCTCCCTCCTGTAATTTGTTGCATGTAGCTGTGTTTTGTTACTTAATAATTAAAAATGTCTTTAGTCACAAAGTAGGCTCCCATTTTTCACTCCCTGGCAAGTTTCTGTTTTCCACTCCCTAGCAATTTCATGTTTCTCACTCCCTAACACATGCCTGTTTTTCTTCTCCCAATAAAGAAGCTAACACTGGATGGAGAAGCCTGAGACCAAAGACACATTAAGGAGCACAATCAAGGTAAAAACAGTGGCTATAAGCTCACCCCTTCTCCCCATCCTCTGATGACCGTTTTGTAGACCCTAGTCTACAGAATAAGTTTCAGCTGGAAAATACTGATTCACAGAGTGATGCAGATCTTCAAATACTATATATTTCATTATAGTATTTAAGGTGGACTTAGTCAACAGCAACCCTGTCTCCACATCCTTTGTCTAGTTCTAAAAAAAACCTGACCTTTTTTAGCAGGGAGGCAGATTTGAGACTTGCTTTCATGACCTCTGCTAATGTCTTAATAAACGTTTTCCCTTTTGTGATCAAGTTTTGGTGTAGATATCAATTCTCTGTCCTGGGCAGGAGCCAAAGAACTCGTGGGATTCCTCTTCAATATCAGCATCAATCTTATTAAAGCCCTTAAGTTTGGGAAAACTTGCATGCTCATGTGGAGGACACAAGTTCTCTAAAATTCAAATTCATTGAAAAATCAAATTTTATCTTTAGTAATTATTTTTGTTAGCTGTTTCTATAACATTCATTTTCTAGAAAAGGCCTGTCAAACCCCAACGTAAACTTTGCAGTAAATCTCTCTTTTAGTAATAACCCCTATTTAGTTAGTGGCATTTGTAATTGTTCCATTCTCTTTTATTCTTGATAGATCAAGGAAGGAGGTGTTCAACTTGGTTGATCATTTCAAAGAAAATCTTTTGCTTTTGTCATTTTTTCTTTTGTTTCTCTCTTTGATATAACTTTGATTTGGATTCTTTCCTTTATTATTTTTTAAATTATTTCCTTCTTTTTATGCTTAATAGAGAGTCACTTTACTCTTCTCTTCCTGGATTTATGAGAGGGAATTGTAGGTCATTGCTTATAGGCTATTTCCCTTTTTTCATAACAAGCACTAAGAGTTGTAAACTACTCTCTATGGATTACTTTATTTTTATTTCACTTTTTATTTTACTATTGTTCCACCAAAATACATATTAAGTTTTCCTTTTGATGTATTTTTTACTCCTATTTGTCAAATGTATGCTATTAAATTTACAAATATTTTGTTGTTGATGATGTAAAATTGAATTCCATTATGTTCAGATAACACACTATGCAAAATTGTCTTTTAAAATCATGGAAACTTTTTTAATGGCCCCTTATGTGTTCCATTTTGGTATGTCATCAATCAATATGCTAATGAAAACCAAAATGCTATGGTACTACACAACTCCAGAATTTCTGAAATTAATAATCATACCAACACCAGGTGACTGTGATGTTATTGCTCAATCTAATCCGTCATGCATTTTGGTGGTATTCAAGATGCTACAATAATTCAAAAAAAATGAGCAGTTTCTTATAAAACTATGATGAACAAGTAAGTCTAGTGTTCGTTTTGTAATCAAGATTACTGTATAAATAGATCCAAAAGAGACTTGTACAAGAATGTTCATAGCAATTTTGTTCATATTAACTAATATGTGAAAATGGTGCACGTGTGCATCAAAGATAAACTGTAAAACAATGTGTGGTTTAGATATGGTACAGAATAGTAAAAATATTTTAAAGTGATATACAACTGACACAACCAATACTATGGATGCATATAAAATTATTATTTTGAGTTTTAAAAAAGCACCTTACATCAAAGAGTAACTATAGCATGAAGTAATTTCTGTAAGTTTTAGGAGAAAAAAATAACCAATTATAAAATAAATAAATAGTGGGTTAGTAGTTGCCCTTGTGTAACAGAGAATGTTTCTGAGGATTAGCTAGGAGGAGAAAGGAACTCACTGGGATGTTGGTAAAATGCCCTATTTGAAAGGGGTTTTGGTTAGAGAGGTGATTTTTTGTGGAATTCAAATGAAACAAGAATTTAAGATATACACATTTAGTTGTAACATTTGCATAAAACAAGAAAAATCATTCTCAAATAATTAACTTCAATTAGTGATATGTAATCTGAAGTGTTTAGGAGTGAAAATTAATATTTTCAGCTTAATACGACATGCAAATAAATTTTTTTAAAAATCCACAAACAAAAATGGTAGAATAGATGGAAAGAAGGAGGGATAAATAAATGTTTAAAAGTTATATAGCAAATTCTTCACTTTACAACGAAAGCTAAAACAGTGGCTTATAAAAGTTGACTGTAAATTTTTAAAACCTTTATTGAAGTTTAATTTTTTCATTTCCTTTGTAGTATAAAATTTTAATAAGACCATTCTTATTGCTTTTCAAGGTGATGCACACAATACATTCATAATATGCCACTTTAAATATCAAAATTAATAATCATGTATAAAACCATAAAATGAAGACATTTTTTCAGAAAAAATGTAGCAAAATTAAATACTCATATTAAGGGACAAAAAATAAATTAGAATTTCAAATTAATAACTTTTAAAATGACAGACATACATTAAGTTCTAAAGTAATACAGTAGTTAATATAGCATTGAATGCAAGATTTTGAAAAATATTTCTTCTCGAAAAAACACATAATTACCTGCCAAATTAGTCATTTGACAATCTTCCAAAGTGCTGAACAATGTAATTAGATGATGAGTGCATGAGATAGATAGATATATAAAAACATAAGAATATAATGTTATTTTCTGAATTTAAATGTGCATATTCAATATTCCAAAACATTAACTTTAAAATATATTTATGCCCAACTTTTCATATTTCTTTCTTTTCCAAATTTTATGTGCAATAACAGTTTAATAAAATACATATTTCAGGTATATATAAAAATATGCATCAAGCAAACACAAATTATTATTATATATGTGAATGAATATTCTTATTTATTAATATCATGATCACATCTATTTCTGAATAATAAAGACACTCCATATATTTATCCATTTATCTATAACCTTATAATTTTATATAAATATAGAAAATGTTCGGTATATATTATTTGTTTATTTTGAGTTTTATTATTGTATTTTACTTTGGCCTTCTGGCTACCTGACAACACCCTGACAGGGACATATTTGCTATTACAGGGACCTCTGATGTAGATATTGCTCAGGTTTATGGGTTTGTATAATAAGGGGCTTCTTCAATCTGGCACAACTTCGGGGGTGGACAACTGCTGCCACCTTTATAGCAGCCATCATTGCTGTCTTGATGATGGTCACTTTCAGGGCACTGTCATGGAGGTGGATATTCTTCCTCACTCAAAATGAAACACTTCCCTACTAATTTTCACAATATTACCTCCATTATTGTGGTGGAGAACTAAAGCACTAAGGCTAAGTTTCCTTTTGGGCCATGACCAAAGTGATCCTAAAGGTCTTTACATTCTTTTTTTCCTAGTGTTTTGACAACATCCTGGACAATATTGCGTCTACCAAGTCCAGGATCTTGTTGAGAATTGATCAGCTCATTTGTTCCCCAAATTTCTGTGGTCCTGTTATTGGGAGATCTTAAGCCTTGAGTAGAGAATTCTTTCAATAGACGTTCTTGAACCTCTTTCTTGGGTCTGTAATCTGACCCATTCATAAATTCTGCCATTGGGTCAGGGATAAGATCAGGACCAATATTTTGCCATAGAACCCAAAACTTATATCCAAATTCCATCAGCATTCTCCAAAAATACTCCTTGTCTTTTGCTGGCATTTCCCCAGATGCACCAACATGGCTTGAGAAATGCCCCTGGAACTACTAACAACCCTGAAGAAAACCCCATGCATTCTGCTGATTCCTCCCACATATAACCACAGGATCTCCAGTCCTTCTGATTTTCCCAATTTACAGTGTGCTTAATTGGCAACCCTATTCCTTGTGCCAACTTTGTGAAGATCTGAGCTGAACTGAGCTGCCAGGTGTCAAAGATTAAAACAGTCAGTCAAAATGGTAGTAAACAGTGGATCCTTTAGTCACTTATTGTGATAGCATAAAGAAGAGGGTAAACCAAGGACTAGACCCTGTTCCATTGTGCTTTGTAAAGTTACCATGGGATTAGGGACATATGGATATGCACAGGCATGGGGATCAACTCACTGCTGAGGGAGCAGTGGAAAAAATGCTCCAGCAGTTTTAAGGACCCTGGGGCTAGGGTATTAAGATACTGAGTACTGAGACCAAAAATAGAAGTACCTTCAAGGTTGGTCCCACCTCTCTAATAAAGAATTCTCAACTGAGAATGCAGATTCAAGATGGAGGATTAGAGAGGTATTGGGATTGCATCTGTTGGCAAATCAGAAAAAGTGCATTAAAAGAAAGGAAAAGTAATAATAAACAAATAAAAGATTTAATTAGCTGCCTTTAACACCCCCTCTACAAGGTCCTTGGAAATTGTCCTGCATCAGAATAAAATAGCTAAGGGACAGTTGGAGACTGCCTGGAGGGCTGCAATGAGGTTTAAGGCACCAAGGGAAGGTGAGACACTACCCAGAAAAGAGAGGGGCAGTGGAAAAGTGCCTCATGGGCCTGAGAATATGTTGTGAGTAAAGTTGCAGCAGCAGCAGCTAGCACCCATCCCTCCATCCTCAGAACAAACAAGAGATTCACTGGTCCCTGGCAGGTGACTGCAGACTGGAAGGGTTGCAGGGGCCCTCTTCCCGAACAGATGGGAGAGGAAGGGACATAGCATACAGTGAATTCAGATTTTGGACAGCAATGAACTCTGCTGCATGGTGGGGGGTGGGGGTGAGGTTCAGATACTTCCAAGCCAAGTGGAGCTTCAACAATATTTGCTCTGATAGCCAGCAGGGAGCTAAAGATAATTTGCCTTCTCACACAACCTCCCTACTGCCCTGTGCTGGTTGCTGAGGAGGCCGAGGAAGGAAGGGTACAGCTGTCCAAGGGAAGAGAACAGATTCTGTGAAAGTTTGTTTGTGAAGCTTGGTCTACCATAATGACATTGATTCTAGACTACCCAGTCTCCATGGAGTTACACTGAATACATTCTTCCCTAGCATCTGGTGTCTGAGCTGAGAGGTCTACCAAAGAATGTCATCTGCTGGCAGTCCAGAAAAGTGCATGAAAAGAAAGCAAAAGTAATTTTAAAAACATGAAGCCATCAGGTGATTTTACTGGCCCCCTCTCAAAGACCTTTGGAAACTGACCTGTATCCCATTACTGTGTCCTTAACCCTGGTTTGAGAAGCTAAACAGGGCATATCCTAAATACCTGAAACAAATTGAAACAAGAGTCAAAAATATAGTGGTAGTACACAGCTACTTAGCTGTAAATCCCTAGACAAGAGAGAAACTGAACATCAGAGTAAAGTCAGCATCATAATCAGAAGCCTAGGCTATAGCAAAAAATTGCAATCCATGGTAAGCAGAAGGACAATATGACTCAAGAAAAAACAATTCAAAGCTCCCAATGAGATGCAAGACTTGAAATAGCTAATCAAAAAGATTCATACAAATCCCCTAAACCAAATCATGAAGTTGAAGGACAATATGTTTAAAGAAATAAAAGAAATTAAGAAGACACTGAATGAGCACAAAGAAATATTTGAAACCTTGAATGAAACATAAAAGATTTTATGTGAATGAAAGTCACGATAAGGAAGATTAAAATACAATAGAGGCATACAACAGCAGATTTGAAATCAGTGAAGAAAGAATCAATGATGGAAAGACAGAAGAGCTGAAATTGAAAGAGAAAAGGGCAGACAGAGAAAAGAATGGCAAAAATGAGCAGGGTTCAGGGAGTTGAAAGATAGCATGAAGTGCACCAACATACTGTTATGGGAGTTCCAGAAAGAGAATAGAAGGGAAAAGGGGCAGACAGAGAATTTGAGGAAATAACGCCCAGAAATTTCCCAACTCTCATGAAAGTCATGGATATACAGATCCAGGAAGCACAGCATTCTCCAATTAGAATAAATTCAAGGACACCTACTCCAAGACACATAATATTCAGAATGCCAAATGTAAACAGAAAATTCTGAAAGCATCAAGGAGGAGCTAAATATCACCTACATGGGACATGCAATAATAGTTTCTCTTCAGAAACCATGGAGTTGAGAAGGCAATGGTAAGTTATAATCAAGGTAATGAAAGAGAAAAGCTGCTATTCAATAATTATTTATACAGCAAAACTGTCCTTCAAATGTAACCATAATTTTTAAATATTCACAGATAAATATAAACTAAGAGAGTTTGTGAAAAAGAATCCAGCTCTGCAGGAAACACTAAAGGGAGTTATGCAGCCAGAAAAGAAGAGACAAGAGAGTGACACTTGGATGAAAGTATAGAAATGAAGACTACCAGAAAGGGTAACCAAAAAGGTAAAAAGATGGACATAAAGAAGTTATGACTCATAAAGGCCAAAGGATAAAATGGTTGAAGTAAATAATGATTTTGCAGTAATAATATTGAATGCTAATGGATTAATCTCTACAATCAAAAGACGTAGGCTGACAAAATGGGTAAGAAAACATGAGCAATCCATATGCTGTCTGTAGGAGACTCACTTTAGACCCAAGTATGCAAAGAGACAGAAGTTGAAAGGCTGTAAAAAGATATTTCGCAGAAATAATAATCAAAAGAGAGAAGAGTTAGCTATGCTGTTGTTGGATAAAAGAGACTTTAAATGCAAAAAAAAAATGTGATAAGAGATGCAGAAGGTCATTATATATTAGTAAAAGGGACAATCTACCAGGAAGAAGTAACAGTCAAAAAAATCTATGCACAAAGCCAGGATTGCCCAAAATACATGAAGCAAACTGGCCCAACTGAAAGGAGAAATAGACATCTTTACAATAATACTCGGACACTTCAACATGCCACTCATATCAATAAATGGAACTACTAAAAAGAGGATCAAGAAAGAAACAGTGAATTTGAATATGATAAGTGATTTGTATCTGACAGACATATACAGAACAATGCACCAAAAAATCAGTGGATTATACATTATTATGAAGTGTACATGCATTTTTCTCAAGGTTAGATCACATGTTGGGCCCCAAAACAACTCTCAATAAATTTAAGAATAT
The DNA here is from genome assembly GCA_029593785.1 of Cabassous unicinctus. Taxonomy (NCBI): domain Eukaryota; kingdom Metazoa; phylum Chordata; class Mammalia; order Cingulata; family Chlamyphoridae; genus Cabassous; species Cabassous unicinctus. Next base: position 10,912 of record JAQZBX010080295.1, read on the forward strand.
TTAAATTATGCAAAGCACCTACCCAAGCATAATGGAATGAAGCTTGAAATCAACATAAAGCAGAAAAGAGTAAGAATCATGAATATATCAAGATTAAACAACATGATCTTAAATAATCAGAAGGTAAAAGAAAAATATGCAAGAGAAATTAGTAGATATCTCAAGACAAATGAAAACAAAACAACTTATCAAAACTTATGTTACACAGTTAAGGCAATGCTCAGAGAGAAATTTATAGCCCCAAGTGTCTACATTAAAAATGAATGAAGAGCCAAATTTAAAGAACTTACTGAACACTCAGAGAAAACAGAAAAAAAAAAAATAAAGAACAGCAAAGCAATTCCACATCAAGCAGAAAAAAGTAACAAAGATTAAAGGAGAAAAAAAATGAAATTGGGAACAATACAAACAAAAAAAAAAACAATACATAAAAAAAAAACAATACATAAAATCAGCAAATCCAAAATCTGGTTCCTTGAGAAGATAAAAAAATGGACAAAACCTTAGGTAGACTACCAAAGAAAGACAGTTGATAAAAATAAATAAAATCAGATATGAAATGGTGGACATTAAAACTTATCCCACAAATGCAAAAAGGATCAATAAGGGATATAATGAGAATCTTTATGCTGACAAATTAAACAACCTAGATGAAATGCACAACCTAAATTGATTCTACAAGAGGTAGAGGAACTCAACAAACTAATCAAAATATAATGAGAATGAATTAGTCATCAAAAATATTTCAAAACAGCAAAGTCTCAGACCAGATAGCTTCACAAATGAATTCTACCAAACATTTTGAAAAGAATTAATACCAATGCTGTTTAAACTCTTAGAAAGTATTGAAAACAAGCGAACATTGCCTAAGACATTTTATGAAGCCAACATCACTCTAATAACAAAGACATATAAAGCTACTACAATAAAAGAAAATTAGAGACAAACCTCTATAATGAACATAGATGCAAAATTCTCATTAAAATATTTGCAAATTCAATCCAGCAGCATATTAAAGAGATTATACACCACATTTAAGTGGGTTTTATTTTTGGTTTTTAAGGGTGGTTCAACATAAAATTAATTTACATAATATATCGCATTAACAAATTGAAGGAATAAACCATATGATCATCTTGATGCAGCAAGTGAATTTGATAAAATCCAGCATCTTCTCTTGATAAATACACTTCAAAAAACAGGTATATTTTCTGTTTATTATTATTATTATTGATATAATGAAAATGTTCTAATAAAGATTGAAGAGATAAATGCAAAATTATGTAATTATGACAAACCATGTTGATTGTACACATTTTATGAGTTTTATCCTTTATTAATATGCATCAATAAAATTGTTTTTTTTTTAATATTTATGTATTCAAGGAAAGTTCCTCCAGATAGTAAAGGGCATATATGAAAATCCCATAGACAAATCCTCCTCAATGTGGAGATTTTAAAATCTTTCCCTCAAAGATCAGGAAGAAGACAAGGATGCCCACTGTCACTGTTGTTATTATCATTGTGCTAGAAGTTCTAGCTATAGCAATTAAGCAAGAAAAAGTAATTAAAGGCATCTGAATTAGCTTCAGGGTGTTTGGATGAGGATAGCTATAATTACTAGAGCTATGTGGCTGACGGATGAGTATGCGATTAGTGATTTTAGATCTGTTTGGCGCAGATCTAAAAGAAGTAAAACTCTCACTATATGGTAGAAGAGAAGTAAAACTCTCACTATATGGTATATAATACCACTATATGGTAGAAAAGAAGTAAAACTCTCACTATATGGTATATAATTCTTTTAATATGCTGTTGGATTTGATTTGCAAGTATTTTGTTGATGATTTTTATATCTATATTCATAGGAAATATTGGTCTGAAATTTTCTTTTATTTTAATATATTTTTCTGGCTTTGGTATTATGGAGATGTTAGTTCATAGAATGAGTTAGGTAGTGTTCTTCTATTTCAATTTTGTAGAAGAGTTTAAACAGGATAGAATTCAACTGTGAAAGCACCTGGTCCTAAACTTTTCTTTGCTGGGAGGTTTTATTGTTTTTTTGTTTTGTTTTGTTTTGTTTTTATCTTTTAATGATATTTGGATGATAAAAATGTCACATAAAATATAGGTGATTCCCACATGCCCCCTCCCCACACCTCCCACATTTTTCTACATTAGCAACAACCTTCATTAGTGAGGTACATTCATTGCAAATGATGAACACATTTTGGGGCATTGCCACAAAGCGTGAATTAAAGTTTGCATTGTAGTTTACAGTCCCTCCCACCCAGTTCTGTAGGTTATGGCCAGATTTATAATGGCCTGTATCTGTCATTGTAATGTCATTCAGGGCAATTCCCAAGTCCTAAAAATGCCACCATATTATACCTTTATCCCTCTCCCTGCCCTCAGAACCTCCAGTGGTCACTGCCTCCACATCAATGATATAATTTCTTTCATTGCTAGTATCACAATAAGTCTATAGTAGAAAACCAGTAAGGCAACTTTAGTACATAGATAATTCCCCAATCTTAAGAATTCTGGAATGTTGATGTCCACTCCACCTCTAATTGTGTGGGGGCTGTTATCCCATAGGGCCAAAGGATGGGACTCTCTTGCTTGCAGTTGTAGACTCTCTTGGGTCCTTGGTATGTTTGTCATCCATCATTACCCCCATGTTAGTTGTCTTGGGTGAGACCAATGAACTGGAGAGTAGGTCTTGCATCTCCATTGAAATTCAGGGCCCAGCTGGCACATGGACACCCCAAAGATTTAAGTCTCTTGGATGTACAACTACCAACTCTAGTAATAAGTACAGGTTCAAATAGACGGACAAAAGAGTCAAACTCTTTACTTGTTATGGATTGTTTAGATCTTCTGTTTCTTCATGTGTTCCTAGGAATCCATTCTTTTTTTTTAATTTTTTTTTTT
>JAQZBX010080296.1:0-13845 GCA_029593785.1 Cabassous unicinctus
CCTTCCTATGCTAAACTCTAGATATAATTTATATTTATTAATTGATCTTGAGAGTGTTTTAAAATCTCAATATGTTATTTTTTATTCTAATCATAGTAATGTCTACTATTTTCCGAAGGGAGACACCTATGGCATATCTTCCCTGTACAGACCTTTGTCCAGATGACTCTTTTAAAAACATTTTCTAGGTGAACCAACCACCTTAGCCAGTGTTGATCATTTGACTTCCATATATGTATTACAAAGACACATTTTTTACTAATTATCTAAATTCCTACATTACTCTCTACCTGGCATAAAGTAACAGAAAAAGAAAAATATTCTGAAAAGCATCTTTGAAAGAGCAAATCATATTAAATTTTGGTAAACCTTATATCCTCCACCAGTGGAAACTGAAGTTTATGTTCTGATGGTGTTTTCACTTGTAGCATTCTCTCTTTCTCAGTCCATATTTTATTCCATACCTCAGCGGTTTCAAATCTGCATTTGTGGGATGATTGTTGTAATAGATACTACCAGGAACCAGCATAATATGGACACTCATTTCCATTCCCGTGTATGTTAACTTCAACTTTTTTCAGGGATGCCAAGATGCATGGTTTCAAATCTCGGTCTTCCCTTCAATCATTACAGCTGGAGACAGTGCAGTAATATAGCTATGGCTTATCTGATATAAATGTATGCTTCTAGGGTGAGTTATCCTTATAAAAACAATAAACAAAGCCTCATTTGCCCTTTGCTATCTTTATTCTTGAGCCTTCACTCTGCTTAGGTCATGGGTGTGATAACTAGCAAAATAGAAGCTTTTCGTGTTCCTGGAGAAGACAAAGTTGAATGCCAGGGCAGGAAGACTAAAGAAGCATGGTTCTTTGATGGCATCATTGAACTACCATATGCACCTTTGATGGCCTAACACCAGTCTTCTGTTGTCACTGGCCAGCAACTGAACATAATATTGAAAATTTACCCAGAATTTTTTCCAACAATTTATTTCAGTACAAAGATAGTTTCCTCCAGTGAAACCTAAATAACCTAAATGAGTGTCAAACCCAGATTAGATGCCTTATTATCACAGCATTCTAAGCAAAATAGTCCTGCCCACTTAGGAATATTCATTATGTGCTATTAAATTACCAGATATAGTGAAAGTGAAATCCATTATATATCATAATTCTCCTTATCCCATATTCACATATTAATTTAGAAGTGAAACAAAATGCACAAAATACCCAAACTTCTCTTGTTCTCTTTCTCTGAAACATAGAATAATCAGTAAGAATTTAATATGTATTTTTACCCTGATGAGGGGTATAAGGATCTGAAAAAGAAAATATGAAGAATATAATTTACTGTACATAACATACACATAAATATTCTAGACAACAACAGATATACAAAGTTATTTCTTTACTATGTTGCATGAGGTATATGTTACAGTGTAATGGGTTATGTAGATATCATATAAGATAGTCCAAAATATATTGATGTGGTATACCTTTATAGATATATTGGAAAATACAAGTCACAGTGGAGCACTGGTTCAGAATAAGATACCTTTCAAAATTTTTCATTTAAATTTTTAAAAATCTGGGTAAAAGAAAATTTGAATGTTTCAAATGATTGTCTCAGTCTTTTAAGCCATATTATAGAAAAAAAGAACTATTCAGGGAGTTAACATTCATTTTAAATAGAGTAATTAATCTAGGCTATTGAATTGAATTCTATGTGGTTTCTGACAAGGAAGAAAGTATAATAGAGAATGCCATCTATGAGCCAAACTTTAAAGAAATGAGAAAGGATAAAATTAGTCTGTGGGAGCTGTCAGCTGAGCTGGCCTGCTCAACTAAGCCATGATGTACTTCTCCTATTGATTCTTTAAAAAAGCAAAACAACAACAACATAAAACACCAGACAAAATCAAGATCATTCCATCTACTTAATGAAAACAGATAAAATTAGGAACACTACCTAAGCCCCAAAATTACTGATATCCTCTTCTCCCAGCAAATACAAATGACTACAACTTCTTTACCAATTACAGCTTTAACAATAGTTCATTCCTCTTGTCCTCCTGCAGCCTATATGAAATTGCCCCCATTTTCTGACACTATCCAATCCAGGAAAATTCCAAGCTTCCTTGATCCTTCTCCAAACCACCCAACAACACCAAAATGACTCCCTTCCAATGAACACTCTCTTTGAAGCAGCCCATGTTTCCACATAATGTACTGTTTCTTTCATTGCAATGGAATTCACAGGACATTTATTTCTATAATATTAGAAGTGATCTTTCTGGGTTATATATGCATGATATGTATATGTGTGTTAAGTAAATGCTTGTGTACATGCATATATGAACATTTGAAGTTATGTATATATTGAAGAAATATGTATGCATATATCGAAGAAACATGTTGAAGTATACATTGTGATACACATTTATGTGAGGGGATATTTGTATTACATTGGAAATATTGTTCACATTATGGAACTTGTGGAGGCAAAGAAAATGCTAGGAAATGAGTAGGAAAAAGACAGATATATTACATCTATGACTGCTTTGGAGTTTTCAGAAAGAGAACATTTCAGAACCATGGAATGATGAGCAGAAGTCAGTGTAATTGATATGGTAAGAGAATAAATGTACTTTAGAAAAGAAGAGATAAGGAAGTGACTTACAGTGAAGTGAAACATACTTGCATTTAAGTAGGAATGGGTAAAATGGGGGTGGAAGCAACTATGAAAGTTTAGTAAGTTCTGACATATTCTAGGAGATGATTCTAGGCTAGAGAACTGATGTTCATCTCGAAACTGCTAATGTTTCAGAAACGCAAACACTTTCCTAATCCCTGCCTGCATGTCCTTGTTCTGGAAACTATAAACAATTGGATTTAATGTTGGGGTCACAAGAGTATAGAGTGCAGCTACTACCTTATCCCTTTTGAATGTGTAGCTGGAAGCAGGACGGATGTAGGCGTAGAGCACAGGGGAATAATAGAGGGAAACCACTATGAGGTGGGATGAGCATGTTGAAAAGGCCTTTTTCTTGCCTTCTGCTGAGCGGATACGAAGAATAGCAGCAATGATAACACCATAGGTGATGCAGGTGAGGGTGAAGTCACCTACTGCCAAGGTAATGTCAGCAACATACAGCATCACCTCGTTGATTCTCACAGGGCTGCAGGACAAAGCCAGCAGTGGGGGTATCTCACAGAAGAAGTGATCAATTGTATTTGGCCCACAGAAAGTCAACCACAAGATGAGACATGTGTGAATCCAGGAATTGGTCACTGCAATAGCCATGACAACGGCTATAGCAGAGCAATACACATATAGTCGTTCATAATAGCGCTGTAGCGAAGAGGGAAACAGATGGCCACATAGCGGTCATAGGCCATGGTGGTGAAGAGAACCATCTCGGCCCCAAGGGACCATGAGAAGAAGAAGAGCTGGGACATGCAGCCGCCATATGAAATGGTCTTATCTGACATTACCATAGACCCCAGCATGCTTAGGATGATGCTTGCTGTGCAGATGATGTCCACAATAGCCAGTGCCAGAAGAAGAAGATACATGGGTGTTTGCAAGATGGTGTTATAAATTATGGCAATGACAGTGAGCATATTGCCAAGAAAAGCCACAGGGTAGATGAAGAGAAAAATAATGAAGAGCACTTTCCAGAGTTCAGGATTTCTTGTGAGGCCCAAAATCAGGAACTCAGTTACAGTGCTGTAGTTCATTCTGCTTTGACAATTAAATGGAAGATATTGCACAGAGTTAACAGCTGGGAACTAAAGGGATCTGCATGTTGTTATTAGGAGATATTTTTGGGTGTTGAGTGTCTGTGTGTAAATTCATTACTTTGATTATTGATTTGATAAAACTTTATAGCAAGAATTTCTGTACGATGTCAATATCTCTTTTCCAGGCAATATCCTCTAGTCTCAGAAAGATACAATTTCCTGATGCATTTTCCTCCATTGGTCACTCAAATAAACTACAGATAGTGGTTGAAAACAAAAACATACAAAAAATAAATGTCTTCAAATATTTCAATTTTACCGTTTTGAGTTGAAACTTGTCTCAGAATAATTTAAATTATCATATATATTTCCCTTGAAAATACAGTAGAAATAATTACATATTGCACAGATTTGGTTAATTACATGGTATCCCTAGAAGTCTTTACTGAGTCATATTTTTGTGGGAATATCTGCAACAATTGAAGATGACAGATCTAAGAAAAATGGCCACAGAAAGGGAAGAAAAATGCCCAACATAGTATTCTGAGGCTGGTATTCATAGGACCATTGATAAATTTATCACAGTCCAAATGTTAAACACTGTAATCAAATATCTGTCTTGACAATTTTTCTTCAGTGTGACAAGCATATTGCTAAAACTGAGTGAACCAAGAACTTTTTGGATTGTCATTTAATGCCAAGTGAGTTGGATTTAAAACAGATCTAAGGTTGCTTCTTCATTTCATAATAGTTTATCATTAACCATATTAACTTCTATATGCTTCAGATTTCTTTTTTCTGAAAACTTCATAACTTAGAAAAATATTAGATATTATACATATGGAGAAAATTTTTAAGGATAGCCAAGGTAAAGACACAGCTGGATTTTCTTCTTTCTTTGAACCAGTCACTAGTATATAAGGGAAATTCTTGTCCTATTTTATTCCTCCATGAAACTTCATTAGCATTCTGTCAACTGTGTGTGAGTTGCATTTTTTTTCCTATTTAGTTTGATTGGTTTAGCTTTCTATGCAGTCAGTTATTTATATGAATTCAAGGTTGTCAGGACAGTTATGACCAGGTGGTTCTAGTAAGAGCTCTCACAGCAGTTGTGAGTTTATTCATAATTCTGCTTGAATTTTTTTGGACTTTTCAAGTTTGTATTTTCTTTCTGATACCTAAACAAAAGCATAAATAAACAGCATTTTTGAGAGTGTATTCACAAATCTGGTACAATTTACTCCCCCACGCCCTGCAGTCACAATTAATTCACTAAGAAAATCTAAGCTACCGATTCATGTGTAATTCTTCAGACTAAAAAAGAGAAGTTTTTGTTGAATATGTCATCTAATTTGAGAATCCCTAGCATTACTTTTCATTTTATCTTAGTGAAATGATACAAAAATTGCCATAACTAAGATTTATGATATATGACAGGCTCTGTGTTAGGGCCTCTGCAGAAATGGATATCGTTTTGACTTCACAACCACATTGAAACTTAATTTTACTGTATTTATATGGTTAATAAGAAAACAAATGTGAATAGATAAAATAACCATGACTAGGATTACATATTTTGTAAATGGAAGAGCCGAGATTAACACCTAGATTGTCTGACTCAAAAAGAATTTGCTATTACTCTCTTCTACATACCTTCAGGAAAACACAAAACAACCATATAAGAAAGATTTGAGGATAATGGAAGTTTTTTTTTTTCCTAATGAGATATGGTATAGAGAAATAAAATAAAGATAAAATAGTTGTCTTTAAACATTTGAAAGATCTGATAGCAAAATAAATGATATTAACTAATCATTAAAATGCTAGGTGTTGAATATGGTTTCAAAGTGTATTAGCAGGGCCCTGTCTACTCACTGCATCTGAATAAGTTCTGGCATCAAAACTTCTAGGGATCAATTTATAAGACATAAGTTCCATTTCATTTACATGATCTTATCTATCAAAAACAGGCACTCAAATGTAAACTGAACCTTCCTCAATGAAGAAAAAAAGCTTAATTTCCCCTTAAAGAATTGCTTAGCAATGTTAATTATGTAAATTGTTAAATTATTTATCCATGAAAATGTACTTATGAAATCTCCTGAGGTGGGTCTGGGGAAGAGATCCTAGTCCCAAGATACAAAGCCAAGTTTTACAAAATGCCAACAGATTGCAAGGTGATAAGGAAAAGCACATCTCTGAGATAAGAGCAAAAGTGAGAGAATCTGAACATTTTTCTCATCTCTTCACAAGATGAAATGTCACATGTCCTCTTTCACAGGAGTGATGGACTTGTTTGGACTCTTTACTCAGTACTTTATTTCCATAAGTTGCAATGATTATTATTTGTGTAGGAAGCTGAAAACAAAAGGGACCAGGAAACATATCATTTGGTGGAGGCATTACCTATTGACTATAAAATCCTTGATCAGAATGCCTATTTCTGTTTCTAAGTAGAAATACATATACTGTCCTCTGTCTGCAGACATCCAGGCAGTGGTCAATCATTTCTCCTGAAATCCTGCATGATTGCTCTGGCTTGTATAAGTGACCTAGTATGCCAAAAGGCCACAGCTTTCAGTGAAAGACAAACTGCCCCTATCAGCATGAAAGTCTAGTTTTCCAGGTCTTACAAATCAAAAGCCATTTACTTTTGATCATGTCCTTTTCTGGTCATCTCATTTAGAATGACCAATTTTACTTTAATTATTATGTTGATGTCTGACTAATATTATTTACTGATTAACTTTCACAGACAAAAATAATAAGCAAAATTTAGTTGGAATCATAGTAACACAGAGGGCTTAAATCTTGACACTGGCAATTTCTGTCTGGACTTTGCACTTGTAATTTACGTTCTACAAATTTCTGTCTCTTCTTTGATTAAATGTTGCAATGATAGACATAACCGCATTGAGTGGTTTGAGCATTCAGTAATGAATGTGAATCATTAACCCATATCTGGGCTAATTTGAGCTCTCAGTTAAAGGTAATAAGAGATATTACTTAAAGTGTAAAACTCATGTCATTTGAAAAGTGATGTTTTAGTATAAGGATTTTTTAGTAATAAGGAGGCACTTTTTCATATTTAATGGAAGAAAAAATTCCAAAACCATAAGTGAAATCAAGAAGTGTTATAATGAAAGAAAAAGTTTGTTTGGGACAATAAAAGATAAATCAATTAATTCTCATTAAAATAAAGCTACCTTTATTTGACAGATATTTAAAACACATACTTTGCAGTAAACATTGCATGACTGTCTTTAATTATAATGCTGTAGAAAATATATATTTACAGTTATCTCATGGGTAATGGTGAAGAAAGACATGACCAATCAACAATTTTTTTGAAAGCATGGGTAAATTACGAGAGTCATGAGCACTTAAATATGGTAACACAGTTCACTTGATTTGGCCTAGGATAAGTTAGTGAAAAGACTAACCAAAAGCATGGAAGTAGTTTTGCCCTTGAAATGTAAGCAGTTCTCAAAGAGTATGAAGGGAAAGTGAAGAAAGGAGAAGAAATAAATTACAAGCATAAACACTAACCTGCAAATGTAAGGTGGCATGTAGCATAAAACATATCTGGGAAATAGCCTGTAGTTTGGTTAGAAGACTATGACAGTTTGTTTGCACAGTTTGTTTACATTATGCCATGTAAAATATAATGAGATGGAACTTGTTCAGATTTTTATACTATAAGGAATTATTTTGTGCTGCTTTAAGCAATAAAAGAGAAATGGGAAGTTTTAGAGAAAGGAATTAATATGCTGTGTGCCATAATTTTAGAAAGTCTGAAAGGCAGCATAGAGGTTGGATTCAAAGGGAGATATGAAGTTCATATTGGGCTTAAACTGTTTACAAGCACACATTCATTCATAGAAAGATATAAACTTAATTAGAACTGACATTAGGGTATATTAATAAAAATTAATTAACAGGATAAAAATTTATATAATAATCAAAACTGCATACAGAGAGAATGTATATAAGTTAATTTTAATTATATGGCAGGATGCAGGTATATTATCAAATAAACATTGATGACCCGTTTTCAGAGGGAGGGAATTAAAGTCAGATGGTGTTTACTGACTCTAGAAGAATATTTACTAGTAGTTCTTATAGCTGTTCTATTTATGTGCCATTCACTCTGCTATTTTATTTAATCCTGAGAAAAGGATTAAGATTTAAGAATATTAATGGCCATAATTTACAGATGAGGAAATTGAAGCTTGGCAAGTTTAATAAACATGTGCATTGTCACACAATCAGACATTGATGACACTGGGATTTGAATCTAGGGAATCTAACGACTAGCACATTCACAATGTTTTACTGCTGCCGACTCTTAAAGCCATGTTTACTCTTCTGCATCACCAACTACATTATCATCATTATTATCATCTCCGTTATTATATCTTCAACTCCATTGCCAACATGAGAAGCTAGGAACTCGCCAAGCAACCACCGTGTTCTGTAGGAACAGAGTGATAAAACTCCCTCTGTGCTCCCACATTCTGGAATAATTTCTGCAAGACAATTTTGTTCCAGGCAACTCTCCATTAGGCAGTGCCAAGTCAGGGGTGATTCTATTTAGGGCAGTGTTCAAGGAGAATGTTGCATTCTCTTTAGTATTTCACAACTGAAGAATTGAAAAGGAGGTGAAAGTCGTTATTTCTCAATTTTCTGAGGTTTTGCAAGGATCAGTGATACAGAGAAGGAGGAACCAGAGAGAGAAATGTCTGGGAAGTGGGGTGCAGGAGAGAAAGATAAAAGATGGTATGGATTAGGGAAGTAAGTCAATAACCAGTACAAATCATGGCTCTACTCTAAGTAAAATGATAAGCCATCCCCTTCAGTATGGGACTGCCCCAGTCTTACCACTGAAAGTACCATGTCCTAGGAAAAACCTCAGTCCTGGGTAACTGTGTTGGCTGGTCACTCTAAGACATTTCAAGCCAATAAAATAAATGTCTGCTTCTGAGAATCCCACATATAAACTCAAAAGCAAATTATGCTCTAAATTTTTGGAGATACTTTTTCAAATTCAAATTTCAAATTGCCACTGTTTTTATTTTAGAGTCCATGATAGATTTTTTTTTATGTGGTCTGCTGAATACACACATTGAAAGAGTAACTGGAAATCTTTATACAGGCTCAACTTCAGAGAGGCGTTTAAAGCAACCAAGAGCATCCAAATACAATGAGAAGCTTCAAAAGTTCATTTTAAAATCCCTTTTCTAATTAAATATTTAAGGTATTTGAAGAAAGGATATATTTTAAAATAATTTTTCAAAACATTTAATCATTTCTATTACATTGCTAATTAACTTTGATCATCCTAAATTTAGCTGTGCTTGTTGTAGACTCTAATGTGTGCATATCTGATAGGAAGGAAATAACAGAGCAGACACGCAATATAAATGAATGTCCCATTGTATATATTCTCCTGTTTTAAGTGAATTAGAATACAACTATCAGTAGATATGTGATTTAATTGCTACTTTTTCTAGTTCTGGAGAGAGACAGCCTATTTCTTTTACATTGTTTTATAGCTAATTCCTGTGACAATCAGCATACATTGCCAACAGAATTCAACAATGCTGTCAGAGTAGAGAGTCTAAAGAAATATTGGCACAGAAATCAGACTTAGCTCAACTTCCTTAGTTACATTCCCTAAAATATCAAAAGATTTTCCTAAACTACTATAAAAGTGTCAATTTCCATGTAAGAAATTCTAATTATACAAATAATTAACAAAGAAGTTGGAATCTTGTCCTCTAGTGGGATTTTAAAAATATCTAACTGATCAAATTAGAGAAATAAACAGATAAACAGGGAGTAGCCAGATAGTGATTAGCAAAGGCAGTCACTTTAAATATGCTGGTAAATTTTGTAAAAAAAAAAAAAAAAGCTTTCTCTCATTGGAAGTAATTCTATCTATGAATTTTATATTCACTTTTTCTATGAGAAATATTTTCCTGGAATATTAAAAACTATATATGGATATGTGGGGTTTTGATAAGTATATCTAGAGAGACCCCTAAATTGACTAAAGCACTGCTGTTATACTTCAAACTATTTATTTTGTCAGAAGTAAATTTTATGCACCAAGCTTTTATATGATTAAGCATTTGTTCATGAATTTCATACACTTTTGAAAAATAGAAATGTTGGAGAATATGCTGAGAGTCAGAGCATAAAGGGTTAAGCATTCAAAAAGCATGCTTGCTGGCAGAGACACATTAGTAAATGTCTCCAAGGACACTGCATACTGCAGATATCAGTGGGAGGAGGCAGAGCGAAATGAACTCACCACACAGATGTTATTTTCTGAATTCCCTCTGATTTCCCAAGAAAGATTGTCTGGGAACTCACAAACAGGTAGTGCTCTCAGCACCAAGCTGAGATATTAGATAGACTAAGGCATTTAGGACTAGAAACAATGTTTATACTTATGCCCCTTGGTAGACTGCCACAGAAGGCAGTGTTCTTGATGTAGTAAGAGAAACATAGTGGGAGAGCAAGGTTAGCGGGGGAGAATTTATGGGTTGTTTTAAGCTAAATAAAAGGGTCACAGTTATCTCTGCGCTGTTTTGCCTGAGTGAACTGCAGCCTTCTGCTTCATATGCATTAACTTGTCTGACTCTTCCTTAGCGCCTCACACTGACAACAACATAGAAAAGAAAAACTCTTTTAATGGAGAATCTGTTTTGAATTAGATTGCAATCATCTGTTAAATTTTATTTTGTACTAAGCCTAAAAAAGAAAAAAAGCCACACTTATTTGGTTCATACACGTTCCTGTTGGGGTCATGATTTCATGGTAACCATGAAAATTAGAACGTCCCAAATACTCACATTAGTCCTCTTCATGGTATTATCATGTTCAAATGGTGACCTGCGTTAAATCAATAGAAAAAAAAAAAAAAACTGAAGATAAAGGCAGTAGCACATGTTAGTTTGCTCTCAACAAAGCTTTTTCATGCTTACTTAAGTATTTGTCCCTTCATATTTAAGATAAATGAAAGGCGGGTTTCCTGACTCAAGTATACGGGTCGCCCTGGAACAGCATCTCAGCCTGAATTTCTGAAGAGTTACATAAAATGGATCTCAGACGAACAATTAAAGTGACCCTGAAATGATTACTTAATGATGATGTGAAATGACTTGGTCTTTGTGTGCCATCAATTGTCTTTGCTGACCAAAATATATTCCAAGATAATATCTTTATAAAGTAAAAAATGTAAGTAAGAAGAAATACTGGGAATGCTAAAGTGGGATTTAAAGAATGGATGAATATTATCTTAAAAGCAATTACCATTGCCTGTGGGATCCACATTTCCCAATAGAAATAAAAGGAGAGAAGGATGACAGGATATGAATTCAAATATTAAGCTTAAAGCAAAGATAGTAGAAGTTCATTTATTCCCCTACACTTGTGAGGAAGTTGGCTACAAATTAACTCTGGGATGATGCTTAGTTTACAGTTAATGATTGTGAAAAAATTAACAAACTCTGCAGCTGCATTTCTTTCTGAATTGAATTGAATCGTGTTTGCCAGTGTTTTGGTACTTTACAAATATATATGTACACAAATGCAACCCATAGGTGGCCTGCATTCACTATCAAATAACATGTCTCCCACTTTGCTAAACAGTCTCATCTTTTGACACATCCATTTTAATGTTTGCCATATAGGCTTTTCTTCTATTGGCTCATTTTAAATATAAAGTTCATAGGTCGATATTAACAGCATTCTTAAGCTCTCATGCAGTGATTATAATGTTAATTATAATTTAAAATATACATAGTTATTTCAGATAGTCAAATATATTGGCCTGTCATTAGGAGAGTAAGAAATGGACAGGTCTGGAATTATATGTAACTGAAGTCACATGACTGAGTGGAAATTAAATGGTTTGTATCTACAGTGTTTGCTGTTGAACCAGTGGATATAATTTAATTTTTTAGCATTAATTTTGGCAGTAAAAATAACCTACCTTCTTCCATAATGATACGAATCATTGTCAATACATTATTTTGAACACATTCAAATTATATATGAGTTCGGGGTGCTATTACTGAGCAATGAATCAGAATACCTAGAAATGTCTATGTGTAAAAGACTGGAGAGGGGGATGCTTGGTGAAAAAAATACTAACACACTTGTGCCAATTATTAAGTCTCTCAGCTCCAACGCCAACCTCATATATTCTGATCTTGGATGTTGAATTTCACTGGTGGCCATGTGACTGGGGCCCTCTAGTACTATGTTAGCTCTGCCAGTAGGGAGCATTGGAGGGAGCTGGAATGCTAGAGGAGGTTTGAGAAAAATCCTTTCTGTTTACTTTCCTCATTCTTACTCTCTGGAACAGGATCTATTAGTTCTATTATTTTAAAATTTTTTAAAGAAGCTATAGGTTTACAGAACAATCATGCATAAAATGCAAGATTCCTATATACCAACTGTATTAGTCATCCAAAGGGGTGTTAATGCAAAATACCAGAAATCGGTTGGTTTTTGTAAAGGGTGTTTATTTGGGGTGAAGCTTACGGTTACTGGGCCATAAAGTGTAAGTTTCTTCCCTCAACAAAGTCTGTTGCTACGTGTTAGAGCAAGGCAGCTGCCGACGTTTGCCAGGGTTCAGTCTTCTTGGGTTCCTCTCTTTCTGGGGCTGCATTTCTCTCTGGGCATAGCCCCTCTGTTTCCTCCACAAGGCCAGCTGTAGAATATCAGGCAAATGACTTCTCTATCCCGGGGCTTTCTCTCCTTCCTCACAAACAAGCTCCTCTGTCTGCTCACCTCCCCAGGCTCCAGCATCAAAACTCCAACATCAAAACTATAACACAAAACTGCTTCAACTCTGTCCTTTGTCATGCCTTTTATATTTGATTCCCAACCCACCAAGGGGTGGGGCTCAATGCCCTACTGAAATGGCCCAGTCAAAGCCCTAATAATAACTTAATCATGCCCAGATTAGCAGACCAGTTTAGAAGCATAATCCAATATTTATTTTTGGAATTCATACTACATCAAACTGCCAAACTGCTACACCAACCTAGTAGTAACCCCTTGCATTGGTATGGTAGCTTTCTTATAATTTATGAAAGCACACTTTTATATTTGTATGATTAAATATAGTCCATGGTTTAACTTAGGGTTGACTGTACAGTGCAGTTTCGTGATTTTTTAAATTTTTTCTTCTATTATCATATATACAACTTAACTTTCCATTTTTAACCATATTCCGATATATATTTCAGTGCAGTTGATTACATTCACAATGTTGTGCTACCATCACCACCATCCATTACCCAAACATTTTCACCATTCCAAATAAAAACACTTTACATTTTGAGCCTTAACTCCCTATTTCCTCTCCCCAACACAACCCAGATAATCTATATTCTAGATTTGGACTGTATGAGTTTGCTTATTCTAATTATATCATATCAGTGAAATCATACCTTATTTGACCATTTGAAATTAGCTTATTTCACTCAACCTGATGTCTTCAAGGTTTATCCATATTGTCCCATGTATCTAAACTTCATTCCTTTTTACAACAAAATAATATTCCTTTGTATGTATTATTACATTTTATTTATCCATTCATTGATTGATGAACATTTGGGTTGCTTCCAGCTTTTGGCGATTGTGAAAAATTTCTGCTATGAAAATAAGTATGCAAATAACTTTTCGAGTCCCTGCTTTCAATTCTTTGGGTATACATAGTATACCAATGAGATTGTTGGGTCATATGTTAATTCTATACTTAATATTATGACAAAAAGCCAAAGCTGCCTTCATAGAGGCAGTGCCATTTTACATTGCCATCAACAAAAAATGAGTGTTCCCATTACCCAGCATTCTCTTCAACCCTTGAAATATTCTATTTTTAAAAGATAGTAGCTATTCTAGTGAGTTTGAAATAAATGTGTATTAGTCAGCCAAAGGGGTGCTAATGTGAAATACCAAAAATGGGTTGGTCTTTACAAAGGGTATTTATTTGGGGTAGAAGTCCACAGTTACCAGGCCATAAAGCATAAGTTTCTTCCCTCACCAAAGTCCATTGTCACGTGTTGGAGCAAGACAGCTG
>JAQZBX010080297.1:0-13845 GCA_029593785.1 Cabassous unicinctus
GCGTGCCCTCACAAGGAGGCCTCGGGACGCGAACCCGGGCCTCCCATATGGTAAACGGGGGCTCTATCCACTGAGCCACACCCGCTTCCCATCAATGTTTTCAAAAAAGCTTGTTGAAAGTTTGATTGTGATTGCACCAGATCTATAGATCTATTTAGGGAGTATTGACATCTTAAAAATATTGAATCTTTCCATTCATGAACATAGTATATATCTCTAATTAATTTAGAGCAACATTTTGCAGAATTTTATTGTAGGGGTCTTGCACATCTTTTGTTTGATTTATTCCCAGATATTTGATGGTTTTTGATGTTATTGTAAATGGCATTTAAAATTTTTCATTTTCTAATTGCTTGTTGCTATTATACAGAAATACAATGAATTTTTGTATATTGCTCTTGTATCCAAGTGACCATGTTAAATACACTTATTAATTCTAATAGTTTATGGATTCTTTTGCATTTTCTACATGGAACAATTGTGCATCTGCTCATAAAGACAGTTTTATTTCT
The DNA here is from genome assembly GCA_029593785.1 of Cabassous unicinctus. Lineage (NCBI taxonomy): Eukaryota > Metazoa > Chordata > Mammalia > Cingulata > Chlamyphoridae > Cabassous > Cabassous unicinctus. The sequence goes on from JAQZBX010080297.1 coordinate 513, forward strand.
TCTTTCTGATCTCTACCCTTTTATTCCTTTTTCTTGCCTTATAGTACAATGTTAAATGCAAGTGGTGACAGTGGATATCTTCGTGTTTTACTCAATAATAATGGTTGGAAAGTGCTTTGACCATGAAAGCACTGCTCTTATGCAAGGTGAAGTAATTGCATTTGACCTCATACAATCTTGTCTTTCCTCTACTGAGACAGCAACTGAGTTCGCTTTGTTGGGTCCCTGCCAAGCATTGCATTAGTATTTGGATATATTGAGAGCTTTTCCTTTCCTGCAAGGGAGGAAAGGGAAGATATTGTTACTACTTTTATCAGTAGGGAAACTAGGTCACAGGATTAAATCAAAGAAGAACTTGAACCAGAATCCAAATATCCTGCCTACTGACCCTCTGGCCGTGCCCTTTGGCCAGGCTGACTTGAGACCATATATCAGTAGGGCTGGGCTGGGTTTTTTGCTTGGCTTTAGGCCTAATCTAAGAACAGAACTTTTGAGAACCACTGGAATGATCTTGTTTTTGTGACAGTCACCAGATCAGAGGCTTTCAAAAAAAATCTATTCACAGAGTGTTCCCTCTGGCAGTACTAGGGGGCATGTAGACACTACTCAGCCCCTCTGACCCCATTTGCAGGATGAGAACATCGATTTTTGGCCTGGGTTTTTTGCAGTAATTTTAGCTGTTGGATCCCCAAGAGGACTTGTAGTCAGTCCTTGGCTGAACTATTGGTGTAAATTTGTTTTATAGTAATAGTACCTCCACCTTTGTTTCTGTCATGATTTAATAGTTTGCTCAGGACATTAGATAAAAATTAGACATCTCATCATCGGCATCTTTTTGAAGCATTGCCATCGGTCCCATTCACGATGATGGGGGTTGACTTTTGCACTAGCAAGCTGAATTGAGTCACAGAGACTGATTCCGTTTTTGTGTCCTCTGACCCTTTCTAGACTAGATTGAGAGCAGGTCTGAAAACCATTCATCTTGTCCTCTGTTGGCTCTACTCTCTACAAGGACTCTGATGTAATCACTCCTCACCATCTCTGCTGCTGGGCCCCAGGGGAAAGACTACTGCCAACATTTCCCTTGCATGAGCCAGCATGAAGGAGCTCCCTTACAGTCCTGCAGTGGCCTCCCATCTCACTCAGGGTGAATGCCCACAAGGCCCTGCTGGAAAGGCCCCATTCTGTGCCTGACCTTGTCTGAACCTCTTGCTTACACTGCCATAGCCATGCTGGTCTTGTTGCTGCTCTTCAAATATTCTAGGTGTGCTCCCACCTTGAACACACGCTGTTCTGCCTGCTGGATTCCATGGCTCTTCCCTAGACACTTGTCAGCATGGCTCACTCCCCCAGGTCCTCAGGTATCTGCTCAAAGGCCTTCCCCAACTGTATTATTTAATAGCTCCACCCATCACTCTATCCCTTTGGCTGGCTTTTTTCTCATCTTAGCAATTTTATTTATTTGTGTTATGGTGAATCGTGTGTCTCCTTATCCTAGAACATAACCTCCTTGAAGGCAGGAACTTTGCCTGCTTTATTCACATTTCTATCTGAGTGTCTAGAATGGAACATATAGTAGGAGCTTAATAAATATGTATCGAATGAATGGAAGATGAATCAGAGATGATGTCCAGGGGCAGTAGTGATCCTCAGTCATGGCTCAGGCAAGAAGTTTGATGAGAGAGAGAGATAAAGTGGTGGGATATATCCCAGGGGGTGAGCAGAGCCAAGCTTGGGAGACTCCAGGCTGGGTGGTGGCCTGGAACAGAAAGTCAGAAGGCAGCTGTTAACTAGGCAACCAGTCAGTAGGGCCTAGGGGTGCAGCTCTGTGTGGTATAGTAATATTCGTTGACTTGTCTCCTTATCACAAATTTCTTGGGGTACAAGCTTGAGTTTGATTCGTCTTTGTCTCCTCCTCACCGAATATAGTGTCTATCACAGAGAATATGCTCAATGGCTATGTCTTGTGTGAATGAATGATGGACTGAATGAGCAATTGGTGTTTCCCAGGCAATACCAATCTAGAAATAAAAAGTTTCACAGTCATGAAATACTATTTCTCCAAATCCATCCTTACTTGTCCTCCACGTCTCCAAATCTCTTCAGGGCCTGAAGAAGGTGTCTCCTACATGTTCTGGACTCCCCAATCCCATGGCTGTTTCCCCTCCTCTCCTCTCCAGGTATGTCTCACTGTATAGCGAACTCTGAAGTCATGTGGACTGGGTGGGTGCCAGCAAAAGGTGCTGCTGGGGCTGCTGCTGCCTTCCTACTCACCAGGGTCTGGTCTTGAGCTTCTGGTTCTCTGCCAGGAGGCCCTGAGCTCTGCTCGGGGCTGCTGACATTTTTTTTTCTAAAATTACATTTATGTACATTTTAAAATTGGATACTGTCAACACTCCTGGAGGTGAGAAGGATGTTTCCCAGAGAAGAGGTTGACATCACATATTCAAGGACACCATTAGCCAGGGGCACAAGTGGGCTGGAACTCTCCTACCTGGGTGCCCTAATCCAGTGACCAACAGCTGTCAAACACTCAATCCTCACAGCCACGGGGGCTATTTGGAGGTTATGCCCTACTCCATCTTCAGGAACTAACTCCAAGGCTCAGAATGGCCCACAGAATAGACAACAGTTTCCCAACTGTTTTTTTTTTGTTTTTTTTTTAGGAAAAAAATATACAGAGGTTCACTGGATCATCTATGTCTTCTCATCATAGCACTCAATGCCAGTCCTGCATTATCCTCACGAAGTCTCTTTTCACTTCTGGGCCCTTCAGCTTCGTTAGCATATCCACTCCAAAACTCCATTTCATCTCCAAAGCGACCTTTGCTGTTTTAGATCCTGAAAGGCCTCACACTTGTCCAAGAATGACAAAGGATCCAATGCCATTCTTGGTCAGGTCCAGATTTCTTGGACTTTGGTTGTTGAGAAGCATGGAAGCCATAGCCTGGCAGCAGATAGAGGTGAAGAGGCATCTTTCCAGCCCCAGGATCTGTAAGCCACAGCCAGGGTTCATTGGTACTTCACACAGCAGGATAATCCCATCATTCTTCAGTCTGTTCAAACCAAGATCGAGACTTCTCAGCCTGGTTACTGTCAAGGAGGCTGGTGCAACACTGTGCACAGTTGGTGCTTTCAAACTTTAGCATTTGGGAACTTGGCCTAGACCCCAATGTGATTCAGTAGAACCAGGAGAGAGAGCAGTGTCAGACACTGTCCTGAAGACATATCGAGCTGTTCCCTCCACTCCTGGGTTACCGGTATTTTTAAAAATATATTTTTATTATATTCTTGTTCAAAAACATTCAAACATTGAAGATAAAGTAAAAGTTCTCCTTCAACCACTACCCATTTCTATTTTTTTCCCCAGAGACACTCACTGTGGTCATATCTTTTTCTGTGTAAACATACACACACATGCATGTACAGAAATACATAGTTTTGTTTTATAAGATTTTTTATACAAATGGGCATATGATTATTCTGTAACTGGCTCTTTGTTGTTTAACAATAGTTTTAGAGATATTTTCAGGCTAGCAAAATGGAAAACCACTTCAAACTTTTTTGCTGTTACATGCAAACCATTGCATACAATAAATGCACCATGATTTAGCCATTCTTTTATGAGGGGTCCTTGTTTCCAGTTTTTCTATTTTCTCTTAAAGCAAACGATACTTCAGAAAACACCCCTGTACATGCCATTTTAGATACATGTGTGTTTTAGTTTCCTAGGCTGCTCAAGCAAATATGATGAAATGATTCGGCTTCAACAATGGGAATTTATTTGCTCATGGTTTGAAGTTGTGAAAAAGTCCAAATCAAGGAATCATCAAGGCACTGTTTTCTCCCCAAAGACGGTGGCTTCTGGGGCTCGCTGCTGGTGATCCTTAGCTTGTCACAAGGCAAGGCACATGGCGGCATCTCCTGGTCTCTCCCTTTTCTTCTGGGTTCAGTGGCTGTTCAGCATCTTACTCCTGTGGCTTTCTCTCCCAATGTCTGAATTTCATTCCACTTATAAGGACTCCAGTAATAGGATTAAGACCCATCCTGATTGAGATGGAGATGGGCCACACCTTAACTGAAGTAGCCTCATCAAAAGGTCCTACTTACAATGGGTCAGCACCCTCAGGAATAGATTAACTTTAAGAACATATTTTTCTGGGTGTACATACAGCTTCAAACCACCACAATGTGTTAGCATTTCTCCAAGATTTAACTTACACGTGAAATTTATGGGTCTAAGGCAACTTTGTCCAATAGAACTTTCTACAATAATGGAAATAGTCTATTCTGCCCTGTCCAATATAGTAGCTACTAGTCATATATGGGTTCTGAGCTCTTAAAATGTGGCTAGTACAACTGAGAAACCAAAACTTTAATTTTTAAAAATCTTAATTAACTTACATTTAAATTTAAGCACATGTGGCTGGTGGCTACTGTATGGGAGGGCACTGGTCTAAGAGAATGCATATTTTTTATTTTAATAAGTACAGTGAAATGTACTCCATGAGTATGCATTCTCACTGTAGGGCCTGTTTTCCTACATAATCACCCGCACTTTTTGATTTTTTGTTGAGAGATAAAAGCTATATTTCTTTGTTCTTTCGTTTTTAAGCCCTTGGTAAAGTTGAGCACATTTTCATGTGTTATTAGACATTTACATTTACTCTTCTGCGACTTGCCTGTTCATATCTTTTATTATTATTATTATTCCATTGGATTGACGTTCTCTTATTGATTTCTTGGAGTGTACTGTCTCCTGGATACTTGTGTTATCCTGTGATACATGGCAGATGTTTCCTCCATCTACAGAAGAAGCAGGCATGTCCCTCACCCACCCATCAAAATGAGGCCAAGTGGGTCCTGTTGGTTTGGAAGCAAACCAGTGAGAGGCTGCTCTCAGCCTGAGTCTTCAGGAGCCAATGTGGCCTCTTTGGCAAAGGCTCCTTGTTGGCCTGTCCTCTCGTTCTCCCAGAGCTTTGCAGTCAGGCTTGAGCTGACTGAGTTTAGGCTCAAGTAGAGTCACTGCTCCAAATGAATGAATGAGGACAAGCATTGTAATGACGAGTGTCACCCCAAAATGGTGTGAGCTGCCTCTTCGGAACATGATTGTGCCAGGCTTGGAGCGCTGAAGCAAGGCTTGCTGGGTGATGGCCTGTAGGCCAGGTGCTGAGGAAATTCCTGCTTGAGGGGACATGTAGGGGTGTTAGATGAACTTAGAGGACTTTTCTAATTCCAACACCGAGTCTGCATCCTTCCTTGCTTTGTCTCAGAAAAGCGCTGGAGTGATTGGTGGACCTGGATTTGTGTCCAGGTATGAGCCGCGTGACCTTGGAAAGGTCTCTGAGTCTGACTTTCTTCATTTGAAACACCGCATATACAAATATATGCATGATCTCAACTCTCCTAAGCTGTTATGAAATGTGTTTGAAGTACTGGAAAGGCCCTGTCAAATTCCAGCACACTGTCAGGAGCTCAGGGGCCGTCTGTCTTCAGGCCTGGCTCACAGCGAGGAGTCTGGCTGGGTCTCCGTGTGGAATTAGAACAAGCTGGAGGCTCACTTTGCATGAGAGTGATTTTATACCTTTTTTTCCACAGGGGATCCCAAGAACTAATGTGTCCCTTTTTTGAGCTCTCCAGCTGCTCCAGCTAGAACTCATTCACAACTCTGGGGTGCTGGGGCATCTCCAGTTCTCTTGCACTTCTCAGATGCATGGTATCCTGAGGGTAAAAATGGCATTTTTGTGCCTGCCGAGAGGATCATGAATGTGCCACCCCAGGTAGCTCTGGAGGGTCAGGAGACAAGGAGAAGCCTACATGGGTCATCTCATTGTCTTAACACTGTATCTGGATATTTCGAAGAGCAGGGCAATTTCTAAATTTTTTTACTCTCCCCCTCATATCTTTAAGTTCTCTTCATATCTCCCCAGATTATCCTGGTTCTTCATCTTTATGCCGAGAGTTGGCTTATAAAACTCCTTTGTGGAGTAAGCCCTGATTTTGGGTGTCACACATATTTGGTTTGGACCTGAGACTGCCATGTACCAGTTGGAGGAACTTGGGCATGCTCTTTAATCTCTTTAACCCTCAATGTTCTCATTTTTTGAATGGAGATGATGTTTCATATGAATGTGATGGTTAAGTTCATGTGTTAACTTGGCTAGGTTATTGGTGTCCCATTGTTTGGTCAAGCAAGTACTGGCCTGATTACTACTGTGAAGACATTTTGTGGATTTAAATCAGGGGTTCTTAACCATTTTTGTTCCATGGACCCCTTTGCCAGTCAGGTGAAAACCATGGGCCCCTTCTCAGAATGTAGTGGCAGATAGTTTTATGGCACTCAACATCGGAGGTCAGAGAAAAGAAAGATAATACGTTGATTTTTTTCAATTCAAGCTCATGGACCCCCTGAAATCTTTCCATGGACCCCTTGGTTAAGAATCCTTTCCGTGGACTCCTGGTTAAGAACCCCTGATTTAAATCATGTCAGTTGATTGCATATATGGCTGATTACATCTGCCATAACCAAAGGAGATTGTCTTCAGCAATGAGAGGAGTCTCATCCAATTAGTTCAAGGTCTTAATGGGAAAACTGATGGTTTCAGTGGTCAGAAAGAAGAATATCTCTCTCTACTTCAGCCAGCCAGCTTTTCCTGGGGAATTCATCAAAATCTTCATTGATGTTCCCAGCTTGCAGCCTGCCTTATGGAATTCGGACTTGCCAATCCCCACAGTCAAGGGAGCCAATTCCTGTAATAAATCTCATAATATTTACATTATATATCTATCTTTATCTCTTGTTGGTTCCTTCTGAGAAGTAAACGCAATCATTAAGGCAAACACCAAGCAAAGTGCCTGGCACTTGGGGAGTTGTTCATCTTTTTCTTATGATTAATGTACTTATTATTGCACAACAAAAGTTTATTGAGTGGTTGATACGATGATGAATAAAACATGTTCTCTGCTGTTCAGAGGCTCATAATCTGGTTGGTGAAGAAACACATGGAGAAGAAACACAATTTGAATATGAGCACAAGGGGAGCAGAGATTCATTCTGGTTTTCCAGGTAACAGGGCAGGTATGAAAAGAAGCCCACATCTGAGAAGCTGTAGATTTGGAATAAACTGTGGCTTAAGTCCTAATATGTCCAGCCCAAGGGCAACTTCTGACCCAGGTAATAAAACAGTAGGAGCAGATTTAGTGCCTGTGTCCAGCTCATCTCTCCCCTAAAGTACCCCATAAAGGGTTGGAGGTAACTTTACACTCCCACTTGTCTCCTGAAGCTGCCTCCTGCTCATTCTCTAGAGGTGGCTTGCTGGGTTTAGACCCTCCCTTTGGATCTCACCTTCACCTCCTGGCTAGACCCCTTCAACACCAAACTTCAGCTACCTATGGACTCTCAGAATAGACAACTGAGCTCCTCCAAAGCTCATTTCCCCTGCTGGCCTGGGAAAGGAGTCCGCACAGGGATGGCCCACTCCTGGGGTATGCTGCTGCATTCTGGTCTGATGGGAAGCATCTTTTAGGGTTCCATGTGATCCTCCATGAGGGCACATGAGACTGGGGACAAGTGTGGATAGAAGACTCGTTCGTCCTCATCCTCGTCGTGCAGGCATTGGTCATTCAGTCTTGTCCCTCTAAAGCATGCCATGGTGAACATAAGCAGTGTCTAGAGTCCACCAAGTGACCAGAATGGCCCCAAGATTCAGCCCTGCCCTCTTCTTCCAGCATCATTTATTACTCCATAAAAGAGAATCTGTGATATTGGGGATAAGTTGGACCTGGAGCTGAGAGTAGAGTCTGGGAATTCCAAGGAGATGGGAGGTGAGAGTACTAAATGTTAGAAGAAGTACTGAAGATATTGCATATGAAATAGAATTTTCATAAATGGATGATTTTAAAATAATCGTTTATACCTAGAGAGTCTGGCTAAGGCCCAAGCATTGGCTAAAACCAACATTAGTCAATTAATGAGCAGACTTAGAGGGACAAACAGAAAACTGTTGTACTGCCATTGCTGAATTGCTGTCACTAGATTTCAGCACACTGAGTCTGTAGATGAACCATCTGTGAGCACTGTCCATGAGGAAACTCTGTATATTCCCCTCAGATTTAACTTCTTTTTTGGCTCAGGCTTTGACTGTTACTTTATTTTTTAGAATAAGCTAACTGTTGTAAAACTCTCTATTGTGTTAATAGAGAATTTTAAGTAATTGAATTCAAAACACTTTTATTGGGTACAAAAACAGTGAGACCGATTAACTTAATTGTCTTGTTCTCACTATTTTCAAGTTACTGAAAGCATGTTCTCCTTTTAATTAACCTTCTGGGTCTTTTAAAAGCTCTAAATCAGGCATTTATCAGAGCTTTGCTCATGAGCAAACACCTATTGAGTCCCTGTAGGGGAAAGGCCAAATGATATCCAAGCAGATCCAATCCATCAGGGCATGAAGACTCTTGCGTCTGTCTGTGCACATTAATGAATATGCCCCACAATAATCTACTTGTTCTGTGTGTTTCCTCACAGCCGTGAGATTACTGTGATCAGTTTTAGAAGTACCAGATGACAAGGAAGGCTAAGTTCAGGGAAGCGCCACGGAAACCTCCTCTCAATGAATTAGAAAATCCTGTGGTCTGGTCTCAGCCTCATATGCTCAGGAACTTGCTGTCAGCATACCAAGAATGGTTCTGCCTCTTGAGGCAGACTCACATTAACCAAACTCACAGAGGCTGAAGTATAGGCCAGAATAAAGCCTTTACTCACTAAGGGTCTGATGAGCTTTCTCCCTATAGCGAGGCTATTTGGAAAGACAAGTGATAATTAGAAGATCATCTTTGAGCTTGGAAGCAGAACCAGGGGAGTTGATTGTATACTTGAAAGTTTAATGACATCAGGCTGGATCTGGAAGAGGGAAATGGATTTGATTGTGATTAATGCTTGGCAAGCCCCCTAGAGAGTAAGGCCACATTTGATTTATTTACTCTTTATCTCTAGCACTTAACACATAGTAGGTGCTCAATAAATATTTGTTAAATGAATGATTAGGTCCCAGAAACGTGATCCAGGTACCAAGTACTAAGAAAGGAATGACCATGGCAGTTTCTGGCAGTGATTAGGGAAGATGGTGTTGAGGTGGTAGATGAAGGATGGGCAGACACTGTAGGTGGAGGGAGAGTGGGCATTCTCAGCATAGACACTGGTAAGGTGGCTGCCAGAAAGGGCTCCACTAGTCTGGGTATAGGGTTTGGGATCAGGTATGTGAGTTGGCCACATCATTGAGGCCCTATGTTTAGCCCCAAGAAAGAGAGTAAAATTGTGAAGAGCTGGGGGTTAAGAAATGAAACCCCATACAAGTTTAGTGGTTATTGGCTTGAAGTGAGGCGGTGTGGCTGTAGAAGGAGGAGATTGGCTCCATTCCGAGTGACAAACCCTGAGTCAGCAGACACTCAGCAAGAGCCAGGCAATATGCAGGGCACAGGGGACAATGTCTCTACTCTTGGGGACCCTAGAGTCTCATGAGCTATTAGTCTATCTGGGTTGAGGAACAATCTCCTAAAACTGCTGATACCAGGCTAGACACTGCTCAAAAGTTTGGAAAACAGGACTCTTTGGCTTGCCAACCCTGGACTCCCCTGACTCCATTTACCAGGGGTGTACCTTTGAAGCAGACAGTTTGACATATGGGCTTTCTGTCTGACATATGACAATTAAAAAGGTGGATATGTGTTTTCTGGTCATTAAAATATTTCCTTTATCAAGTAGATGTGTGCTCTGAGATTGAACCTAAATATTTCTTAATATTCTTGAAAGCAGAGACAAAAGGGTTTGTAGGTGTTGGGCAACTTAACGTAATTATGAATTCCAAAAATATAATTGGATCATGCTTGTAAACTGATCTGTTAATCTGGGCATGATTAAGTTATGATTAGGGCGTTGACTGGGCCACGTCAGTAGGGCATTGAGCCCCACCCCTTGGTGGGTGGGGGAATCGAATATAAAAGGCAAGGCAAAGGACAGAGGTAGCAGTTTTTGAGTTGCAGTTCTGAAGTTGGAGTTTTTGATGTTGGAGAGAAGGCCCCAGGAGTAGAGAAGCGAGCCATTCGCCTGATAGTCTACAGCTGACTAATCAGGGTTCTTCTAAAAGTAATTAAATTTTTCTTCATTTGGCTCTAAAAGTAGGTGCAGGATTGCACCTTTGGGACTGACTTATTCCTTAGCCGGGGAGGACGATGCTAGTGAATCCTCTTGGTCTCACCGGTCTAGGTTGAGTACCTGTCATTGTTCTTGGGAGGAAAACACTCAGTAAATAAACATATACAAGCACCACAGTCTGGGTTATTAATTTCTGTCTGTGGTGTATATCCATTGTGGGTGATGTCCCACACTGATGAAGGATGTTGGTGTGGGATGTTGTGGGAGGTGTGGGAGGTGGGGAACATGGGAATCCTTGTAATTTCTGAGTAAAATTAGGTAATCTAAGCATCTTTAAAAAATACATATATATAAAATAACATTTATGTAAGAAAATACACATATATGCATATGTATTTATATATCATTTTACAAATATTGGTATGTACTGTGAAAAACCTTGATTTTTATGAACAATAAAAAAAAAAAATTCTGTCTGTGAATGTACAAGACCATATATTGCCATAGAAAGATTTCTTATAATGAGAAAAAATATCTAGGAAACAAGCTAGGGTGGTGGGGTGGGGGTGGGGTCAGTCTCTGGAACAGAGGTGGAAAAATTGAATATGGGATTCCAAGTTGAAGATATGATAGTCAGATTGGGGCTTTATTTCCTGAAAACAAGGGCATGCCACTTTAAGCCACTTGCTCACAAATCTCCTTGCTTAGTATTGCATGCTCAGAAACTGCTTCGGAGCTCATTGCAGGAGGAGGAGCTGGGGTCTCGCCATCTAGGTGGAGCTGCTGAAGGTCTGTGCCAATCCAAACGGTCACCTTCAACTGGTCCATCAATGGCTATTTTCCCCCAGGCAAGACCATTTAAGATCTGAAGTCTCCTCTTTGAGTTGTGTTTTCCTAGCAGCCTGGTGTATTAGTTAAGGTAACACTGGCTCTGTAACAGATACCCTCTGAATTCTCTGTGCCTTTACACAGTCAGTGTTTACCTCCTGTTTACATCGCAGTCCAGTGAGGATGTTCTGGAGAGGCAGCCCTCCACATGGCTATGCAGGGACCCAGGCTCATTGCATCTGTGGCCCTGCCTTCCTCTGAGTCTTCCTGTTCTCTCCATTCAGCCAGTGGGTAGAGACAGAGACCATGGGTGTATCAGTCAGAGTTTTCCAGCGAAACAGAACCAACAGGAGATATATATGTAAATATTATGTGATTTACTATAGGGATTGGCTCATGTGACTACGGGGTTTGGCAAGTCTGAATTCCATAGGGAAGGTTGCAAGCTGGTTTCCATTAATTTCTGAGGAGAAGCTAGTTGGCTGAAATAGAAATGGAAATTCTTCTTTCTAACTGCTGAAATCATCCATTCTCCCTTTAAGGCCTTCAACTGATTGGATGAAACTACTACTCTCATTGCTGAAGCCAATCTCCTGTGGTGATTGTAGATGTAATCAGCCATAGATTATTTAAATCCATGAAATAGCCTCACAGTAACAAATCAGGCCAGTGCTTGCTTAAGCAAACAAATGCTTAAGCTAGACAAGTTGACATTAAAACTTAACTCTCAAAATGGGGAATCCACATCTGTCTCTTAACCACTTTGGCCTGAAGATGTCACCTTTTACTTCCATGACCCTGCCCCAGCTATAAATACTCACATAGCTCTACCAAGGTGCAAGGAAGGGCACCCAACTTCTCCAAGCACCCCATTTCCCATCTGTAAAGTAAAAGTTCTTTAAATTCCCTCTAGCTCAGTAGTGGGAGTGTTTTATTTCTTTAGGGGACATTTGGCAGTGTCTATTGTGTATCTGGTAGGTGGAGGTCACAGATGCTGTGGAACATCTTACAATGATAGACAGCTCCCCACAACAAAAATTACCTAGCCCCAAATGTAAATAATGCCAACGTGGAGAAGCCTTGCTCTACTCTAAATTTCTGTGGTTACTGCCAAGCAAGCAAGTCTATGTGAATCTGAGATGTTTGAAATATTTGCTTTCTATAAGTGTGGCCAATGGCTCATTTTCATGCCACCAAGATTCTTTCTCTTCCAGAAGACTTGCCTGGACCTGCCACGGGGACCTGTCAGTGGTGAACATGTTAACATCACCGGTGCAGCGGCTGTGCTGTGGGAGCAACCACAAGTTCCCTTTTTTTTTTTTTAGGAGGTACTGGGGATTGAACCCAGGACCTGTACAAGGGAAGCAGGCGCTCAACCACTGAGCTGCATCTGCACCCCTTCAAGTTCTTACTAGTGTCCCTCCTGATGCAGCAGTTATCCTCCCCTCACAAGATTTAAGAAACTGAAGTAAGAGTGTGAAGATGGTGTCCTTGGGTTTTCCGTCCATAGGAACTAGGCTTTTACCTCCTTTCGGATAGAGGAGATGGTTTGCACAGAGCTATCCCCATTCTCTTCCTTTGCCCCTGTGTCTGAGGACATACCACTGTGAGATGGAGTCAAAAGAAAATGCTATATAAGACTGTGTTTTACAAAATATAAACACAAATAAACTAGAGAGACGGAAACAGAATAGCAGTTATGTATGGCAGCAGAAGCATAGAGAGATTGACAGGTGATGAGTTTTGTTTGTTTGGTTTTTGTTTTTTAATATTATTTTTATTACTGGAATAATGAAAATGGTCTAGTAATGACTGAAGTAATGAATGCACGATTACGTGATTATACCCAATACCACTGATTGTGAACTTTGGATGGATTTATGCTTTATTAATATGAATCAACTAAATTGATTTGCTTAAAAAAAAAGAGTGTTATTTCCATTCATTCATTCAACAAACATTTATTGAGACCCTACTATGCACCAGGTTCTCTGTTCTATGTGCTGGCCATAGAACAGTGTAGAAGACAAAAGTCCCAGTGCCAATGGAAACCACACGCTAGTGGGGGAATCAGATAATAAACAAATAACTCCCGTACAGTGTATTTTTTAGTCAGGAGCCATCTCTCTAGGGAAGTCAGTTTATTTTACCCTAACATCGGCTCAGGAGTCTTCTTGGATATTCTAGTTGAGAGATTACAGATCATATGTTTCTGCTACAGAAAATCACAGGGGTTTGAACCTCCTCCTGCATTTCAGGCGCTCTGGAAAGCTCACGTCTCTGAACTCTTTTTGCTCTTCACGGAGTGGGCGCTGCCCCTCCCAGCTGTCCCCAGCTTTCTGCAGTCTGCCT
>JAQZBX010080298.1:0-13846 GCA_029593785.1 Cabassous unicinctus
CAGTAGCCAATGCAGAGAAAGTGCAATACATTGGCATTTACTGCAATTCAGAAGTTCTTACTCCCACTCACTCCTGGATGCTGCACAGTGTTCTACTAGACACTGAAATTTCAAAATAATTTATTCTGGGATTTCCTGCCTATTTAAGAGTTATTCTTGTGGAAAGAATGATTCCTGGAACATCCTGCTCTATCATCTTCCTCAATTCTTTGCAGAAAAGCTTACTTACATTTTAATTATATGTTAAATATACGTATGTTAAAATATTAGTGACCATTAAAAAATATTTATATTATGCTATATTTGTATGGAACATGGTAATTTAGAAATAAGTTTTTAATTATTAAGTGCAAGATGAGCTGCAAAAGCCCCCAAATTAAGCAGATAATAATATATATTTTCTACTGATGAGTAAAGTGGATTTGAGAGAGCTTATAATGAAAGCACACATACAAAGTGAACCTTGAAATAGAAGCAGAGACCCTAAATCCTAGACTATTTTTTTTTAAAAATAACGTTTTCATTTCCATTAAGCCTCCACATGGTACCTTCTCATAATGAGTATGTATTAATAACCTTTTCCAATTGCAAAAATAGGCAAAATGAAAATAGTGTAAAATAGACTCACATAATCCACCCGTCAATGATGTGCACAATAAGCATATACTATGTCTTTTTATATCATTTTTGTGCATATATTTTATGTTGTTGTTCATAAAAATTAAATGAATTAGTTTTCTAAACATAAAGAAAAAAGAATTCTTGTCCTAGAAATGGCAAAAAAATGCAGATACGTACAGTAGCATAAAGATGAAAATCAACCATAAATTTAATGCTTACAGGTACTACGCAGTAAAATTTAGATCATTTTTCATGGTCTTTAAAATCATGTCATCTTTGGATAGAGATTGTCTTACTTCTTCCCTGTCATTTTTATGTCTTTTATTAGTTTTTATTCCCTAATTTCCTCAGGTAATTCTTATAATGCAACATTTTTTTAGAAGTGTTGGTAACTGAAACACTTGTCTTGTTCTTGATCATAGGTAATCAGCTTTATATATTTGACAAATAAATATAATGAAAGCCATGCATATTTTACAAATGATCTTTATCAGGTTTAGCAAGTTTCCATCTGTTCCCAGTTTGTTCAGTGTTTTCCTAATAAAGGAATGTTTTGACAAAAGCTTTTTCTGTATTCATTGAGAAGATCATGTTTTTCCATTCATTTTAAGAATGTGGTATATTACATTGAATGATTCTCTTATGTTGAAATTCCCTTGATTTAATGGAATAAATTCCAAATGGTCATAGTGTATAATCAGTTTAAGATATAACTGAATTCAGTTTGCTAATATTTGTTGCGGATATTTGCTTTAGATTTATATGGATTTTTTTTTGCAATTTACTTTTCTTCTGATGTAATTTTCTTGCTTGGGTATCATGATAGAATAAGCCTTATGGAATGGGTTAGGAAGAGTTCTCCTTTCAATTTTTTGGAAGAGCTTGAGCAGGGTTGACAGTAATAGTTGTGTGTTTTGTAGAATTCACCAGTAAAACCAAATTGTCCTTGGATTTTCTTTTTGTGTGGTATTTGGTCCCTGATTCAATCTTTTTTCCCCTTCAGTTGGATTTGGTAGTATGCATGTTTCTAGGAATTATCCACATCTTCTAGTTACTTAATTTGCTTGCAAACAGTTCCTCATAGTATCCTCTTATAATCCTTTCTATTTCTTTAAAGTCAGTAGCAACATCCTCATTTAATTCCTGATTTTATTAACTTGAGTATTCTCTTGTGTCATTCTTTTTTTCTGGTCAATCTAGCTACCTGTTAAAGAACAACAAATTTTGTTTTGTTAATTTTCTCTGTTGTATTTTTGTTATCTATTTAAATTATCTCTCCTTTAATATTTATTATGTCCCTTCTTTTATTTTCTTTTGGTTTCTACAAATCATGCAGCTAATATTCAGGTGCAAACTTGAATGTTTTTCCTATAAGTTTAAGGAGACGGCATGGATTTTGCATTTCATCATTTGTATCCAAACTTTTATGGAATATTCTACTCAATACAATGCACAAAGTAAGGAGAAGAGCTGAAACCAGATTTATAAATGTACAAACAACTTCATTTTTTTCACAGACAATGTGAATATTTACCTTTTGAAAATCACTGGAAAATTGAAATAAGCTATTAGACCTAGGGTGATTTTAGCAAGTTTATAAGTTAAATGATCAATATACAAATATTAAGCATATACTTCCAACACAAAAACAGAAATTGAAATTAATAAAAACAATATGACTTGCAATAGATCAAATCTGATGAAATAAATAATGCAAAAACTGACAAAATATGAGGTAGAACTGTACATTGAAAATCAAAAAATGTTGCTAAGATAAATTTAAAAAGACACAAATATAGTGATGGATAAAATTTTTCATGAGATGTAAGTCTCAATATCTTTGAAATGCCAACAGTCCCTAAATGATCTGGATATTTTTCACAATCTCAACTGAATTCTGAACAAGTTGGTTTTTTGAGGGAAGAAATTGACATGTCAATTCAAAAATGTGTATAAAAATGAAAAAGAATTACTATATACAAAGCCATTTGCATGAAGAAATTAAAGTTAGAAGATTTAAAATAGCTCGCTTAAATAATTATTATAAAAGTGTTGTACTGAATAAAATGTGGTATTGGTATTAGAGGTGGACAATAAATCAATGAAACCCAAATTAGAACCCAAAAAGAGAATCACTATCATGTAGTCAATTGGTTTCCAACAAAGGAGCAATGGCAAAAATAGAGCAAGAATAGTCTTTTATCAAATGGTGCTTGAACAATTGAGAAATCCTCATGCATAGGAAGAACTTGATCCATTCTTCACACCACATATTTTTTACCAAAATGAAGTTTAGGCTTACATTTAAAACATAAATTTTTTTACATTTAAATTATAAAACTCTATATATAAACATATGGCAAAGTGAACTAGGTTTATACTAGAGATTGAAAAATTAAGCCTCATGAGCCATACTTAGTTTACAGCATTTTGTGTTTACTAAAGGTATATTGGAGCACAACTATGTATTGTCTATGGTTGCTTCTGACTACAGAGGGAAAATTAAATATTTACAACAGAGACCCTGGTTCTCAAAATTAAAGTATTTACTATCTTGCCATTTGCAGATAATGTTTTCCAATCTTGTATACAATAAATATTTCTGGTATATTATATTAAAACTAAAACTTAAAAATTGATAAATTGGTCTTTTAAGAAGTTTAAAAAAATCTGCAATAGAAAAAACAATTAGAAAAAAAATCAAGTCACTGACAAGGAGAATTTTTTTGTATATTATATATATGAAAAAAGACATGTAGCTTGTATACAAATGTTTCTTCAAACTCAATAATAAGAAATATCTGTCCAATTTAAAAAGGACAAAAGATTTGAACTTGAATTTCACTAGAGAAGATGTGCGGATGAAAATAGAACACATAAAATATATTCAACATGAATAATTTTTCAATAAATTCTAAGTAAAACACATAGGTAAACCACTACTCAACTATTTGAATGTTTTAAATTAAGACTGGTTATACCAAGTAATTTCCATTAACTCTTGGCAAGAATGGAAAATAGTACAAGTTCTTTAAAAATATGAATTATTAAATCATATTTATATTTTTAATATGTTTTATTCTTTCTAAAATATACTTAGATTATATAAAATGTTACATGAAAAATAAGGGATTCCCATATGTCCCACTCACCACACCTCCCACATTAACAACTTCTTTCATTAGTGTTGTTGCAGTCATTGAAATTGATGAACACATTTTGGAGCATTGCCACTAAGGATGGATTATAGTTTAAATTGTAGTTTACACACTCACCCACTCAATTCTGTAAGTTATGGCAGGTTATATAATGACCTTTATCTGTCAATGCATTCCAAGTCCCCAAATTGTACTAATATTACAATTCATTTTCCCTCTCCCTGCTTTCAGCAACTCCAGTGGCCACTATCTCTACATCAATGATATAATTTCTTTCATTGCTAGAATCACAATAACTTTACAGTAGAGTACCCATAAGTCCAATCTAGTCCAGATTTTATCCCCCAATCCTGAGGATACTGGGGTGGTAATGTCCATTCCATCTCTAATTGAGAGGGTGCTTCAATCCCATAAGGCTGATGGATGGGACTCTCTTGCTTGCAGTTGTAGACTCTCTTGTTTCCTTGGTATGTTGGTTGTCCATATTCACCTCGTTGTTAGTTGTCCTGAGTGAGTCCAATGAACTGGAGAATAGGATTTGCAACTATGCTCAGACTCAGGGCCCAGGTGTCACAAGGGCAGCCCAAGGATTCAAGACTCTTGGGCATACACCTACAAAGTCCAGCACCACCTATAGGTTCAAATAGAAGGGAGAGAAGAGGCACGTGTAGAGAAGTCACAACTGAGTCCAACTCTGTCACACTCATGAGCACATACTCTAAAGTAGGCCCCACTAGCAAGGCACCAAATTCTGGAATTATCTGCCATGACCATAGGAACTGAGTGTCTCCAGAACCCTCAGGAACCCCACTATTAGGGGTTGTATCTACTTTTGCAGTCTATGTGATCCTGTTGAGTTGTGCATAATTGTTACTTCTGGGGTGATCTCCCAACTCAATTTGAAGTTTCTTAGCCATATAAACTCATCTGACTTTACCTTTCCCCTCTTTAATTCAAGTTCTTTTTCTAGTTGTATTGCTAGTTGGTGCTTGGTAGTAATCCCTCTGTGCCAGGGATGCTTATCCCCAGGAGTCACGTCCCATGCTAGGGAGAAGGTAATGCATTTATATGCTGAGTTTTGCTTAGAGAGAGGCCACATTTGGGCAACACAGTTTCACAGGAGGTAACTCTTAAGGACCCTACAACACCAGGTTAAGTTGCAATTTCAAGAGCAAAGGCTCATAAACATAGTCATCAATATCAAGGGCCCATCAATGGACCGTCTTTCTTCACTAGTCATTGCCCCTGTACTCAGGGGGTTGTTGTTGTTGCAATAGAGAATGTGGCAGAGCTCCCCAGGATGGGAAATCTATCCTCTCTTGGTTATTGTGTGAATCTCTATCCACTGTGACAATGCCCCATGAACATTTGAACACATTTATATACCTTATATGTGTGCCCAAGTGAACTTCCTCCCATGTATCCCCCATGACTGACATCCCATACCAATGATCCTCCCTTGCCACAGCTGTAACACTTCTGTGGTCCAAAAATTCTTCAAATTGAAACCAAGAATATCGCCAAATAGAATTAATAGGAAAGTGAAATAATATTGATAGGTTTTAACCAAAGAAATAAAATAAATAATAATT
This sequence comes from Cabassous unicinctus, assembly GCA_029593785.1. NCBI lineage: Eukaryota > Metazoa > Chordata > Mammalia > Cingulata > Chlamyphoridae > Cabassous > Cabassous unicinctus. The sequence continues at coordinate 5,372 of JAQZBX010080298.1, forward strand.
TAGAAAAACTGAAACGAAATTAAAATTTAAGAGTTGGGATATTAAAAAAATAATGAAAAATATTAATTTTTTTTATGTTTTGCCTTTCATCATTGTCATATCTGTTGTCCTGTATGTACAGTGACATTTTCTTCTATTTCTTCCCCAGTGTCTTACTTTTTTTTTTTTGTCTTCAAAGAAATTTTATGTCACAGTAAAGTCACAGAGAGAATATAGGAGACTCTCATATACCCAACATCCTACCCCTTTCCCCTCTTCCTGTATTATTAAGCTTTTTATATGTGGATGGTACATTTGTTATAACTGATGTACAAAAAATTGAAACATAGCTACTAACCATGGTCAATGGTACATTACGGTTTACATTTTATACCATACACTTGTATCAATTTTTGCTGAAATTTAACATGGTCTGTATCCAACATTACAAAATCATGCAAGACACTTCCATTGCCCACTAAATTTCCCCTCTTCCATATATTCTATTCTTCCCTCCCCTTTCCCTTCTGGGCCCAAGATTTTTTAAGGACAAGATTCATAGTTACTTAAAACTACACTGAGGGCTTGACACACTGATCTGTTTTCCCCTAGTAGGAACTGCCTGTCCTTTCAAGAGATACCCACTATTTTGTTTGAGAATATTTTGGGCCTCCCCAGAATGGGAGTCCAACTCCTTCCTGTTCATTGTGTGGGTCTCCACCCACTGATACAACACACTATGACAAAATGATCACTCACACATTCTCTAGAAGATTACCTCAGGTGTGCCCTGTCCCAAGTGCCCCTCATCAAACACCTTAAACCAGTAACCCTTCCTTGTCATATTGCCAAAAGAGCTTTCCCAACATTGTAGTTTCAACCACATACCCACCAATCCCCAATATTCACCTGCTCCTTCCCCAACCCTCCCCCCAGTTCCATGTATTATCCAAACCACCCTCCCCTCTACCCCCTGTCAAACTTGTACCACCCAACCCAATAGTACCACTACATCCCTGCTCCATCTCTTCACAACTACCCACTTCCAAATTATCATAGATTTTACTCTTATGGGCTTTGGCTCACAAACTTCTTCTCACTTTCTAGGTTTAAACTCAGGAAGGTAAAAGTATATATTGTATTAAAATAACTATAATAATGCAAAATATTTGTATCTAACTTTTCAAAAGACTCAAAGAAAAGCATAACATATTGGGACTACATCTTTCATAATTGAAGGCAATATAAAGATATTTTTGATTATATAGGCAAGATAGAATTTTATTAACAATTCCCAACTCTTCCTAGCAGCAATGATGGTAACTTTTCATGGCTTTTAAGTGACTGAGTATGCAACCTGAAATTCTATAATCACTTGACATTTAGAAGATGGCAGCCTCTTCTTCTACCTGAACAGCATTAAAAGAAGCCAGTTAAATCATGCTTAAATAATATCTGAAGATTCATCATAAAATATTGAAAATGTCCACATTTCTATTTAAAATCACTTATTATACCCAAATCATGGAAAATCTCAAGTTGAAAGAATAACAATCAATATATATCAACATGGAGATGACAGAGATATTTTTATCTGAAAATGGTTTTGAAGAAGCAATCATAAAAATGTTACAATGAGACATTAGCAACCATAAAACAAATATATTTTGTATGAAAAGGCTCATCAGAAAAATAAGAAATATCAGCCTAGATATAGAATATATTTTGAAGAGCAATTTGGAAATTTTAAAAGTGAAAAATACACTAATCAAAGGAAAATCAATATAACAATAAAGGGCAAAGACAAACATATCGGTGAACATGAAGAAAAACACAAACATTAAATCTTTAAAACAGAGAGGATGTAGGCTCAAAAGAAAATTAAAAGAATCTCTTGAACCTGTGAAATTAGAACAAAAGATCTAAGTTTTGATACATCACAGCACTGAAAGAGAGGAAGAAGAGGGAGAGCAAAAAAAGTATTCAATGAAAGAATGGCTGACTACTTCCTAAATTTGTATAAGACATTAAATCAAAATATTCAAGTATGTTAGTGAACCCCAAACAGGATAATGCCAAAGGAATTTACACAAAGACCACATATGAATCAATATTCTGGAAAATAAAAAAAAAATTTGAAAACATTAAAAAAAATCCTTAAGGATACTGAAAAAAATTATTGTGCCCATGAATTTATGTTTAGAAACCATAGAACTTGGACAAAGACTCACAATACTATTCAAGTGTGGAAATTAAATAAATGTAAACTCAGAATCCTATGAACACTGAAATTATCCTTCAGCCATGAGAGAATATTAAGTCTCTTATTGAGGAAAACTATGAGAATTTGTCATCAGCAAAGTAAAATAACAGTAGTAAAATGAAATTATTTAATGAGATTAAGCAATAAAAGAAGTAATCTAAGAACAAGAAAGATGGGGAGGAAGAAAGACCAAGATATTATAATATTGGGAAATGAAATACAATTTCTTTCTCTTCTTGAGTTTCTAAATTATGAATCATATTAAAGCAATAATTATGACACTGTCTGAGAAGGTTCTAAATATATGTAGGAGAGATATTTAAGAATACTTCTTTATAAAATCTTAACTATATTAATTATCTGAGATTTTTCTTAACAAGTATGCAGAATGCATTATTGTTAAATAAAAAGACAGCATTTTGTCCTCAAGGAAATAGACTGATTGTTGAAGAATTAGAAACCGGACAGTATAAGACGAAACCTGAAAAGAAATAGAAAGTAGTAGAAGCTTTGTGAAAATGAAATTTATGTGCCATGGTCAATGTTGACTAAGATGTGATTATTTATGAGATATTTTAAGAGATTTTATATCAAACTGTATTCACACAAAACTAGAATTTGGTTTTCCATCTGTTGAAATGAAAATTTTTTGGAATATTGGTATTCTCTTAGTGAGAAGCTAGAAAATATTTTCCAAAACCATCTGAGGAATCTGCCTAGAAGACAAAGATTCTTTTTCTTGTCAGAATAATATCCTCATTGTTACGTATATTGACTCATCTTTTATTGTTTAAGAGACTAAGTATTCTCACTTAAAAAAAGTAATTTTCTTTACTTTTTGTATGTAATCATGCTACCTTCTTTACTTATTTTTCAAATATTTTATTGTCACTTTAGTTAAATATGTAACCAATTATTTTTTATCACCGACCTATGATCCTATTTAACCAGGTGTTCAAACCTTCTGAAAATTTTTGAAATTTTGCCTTATCAAAATCTTACTCTAAATGATATATTCTTTTATTTCAAACTGTCTTTCGGATTTTCCAGACGTCCATCAGAAAATCACAAAGCATTTGTCTTTCCACTTTGGAAGAACAGAAGTTCTAGACATAGTTAGGTTCATTGACTGTTATGAGTTGCATGAGAAGTGCTGTCAAATTAAAAGAGATTTTATAACCTTCTTTTGGTTGAATTTGCATGGGTAAATTATTAAAAATATTTATAAATTACATACAATTTCTAGAGATTTTAAAGTGTTTTCATTATTCATGACATGTCTTGATAGTGATCTGCATATTATTAGAAAATAGTATAATATCATTGGTCAATAATTTTAGTTATTCCTTAAAAAATGTTACATTCAATAAAACAACCATATTTCCTTTCAGTTACATTATTTACTCTGATGCTTCTCTGAAAGCACTTGTAATTGTAACAGGTCAGAACTTCACCTTTACCAAAAGAACAGGAATGAGGTGGATTTGAATGAGAAGAAATATGGCTATATAAATAATGATCCACCTGTCAATTAACATAATTCTTAAAAATCTCACTTTAAGATTGCAGGACATTTTTGTGGTGACAAACTCACTTCGATTTTTTTTTTTTAAATCTGGGAATGTCTTCTTAATCTTTCCCTTCTTTCAGAAAGGCTGGCTCACCAGATATACTATTCTTAGTAGGCAAGTATTTCTTTTGGCACCTTAAATATTTCATAGGGGCATTTTTGTCCCTATGGTTTCTGTTGAAAAATGGTCACATTATCTTATTGGGACTTGATTGTATAAAACATGTTGCTTAATTCCTGCTGCCTTCATAAATATCTCCTTGTCTTTTGCATTTGACATTTTGACAACTGTGCAACTGGACACATTCCTCTTTGATTTTAACTTGTATGGGGTTCTTTGAGCTACTTGAAGGTGTATATACAGGTCTTTCATTAAATTAGGGGATTTCTCCTGCCATTTTTTCTTTGAATATTCCTCCTTCCCTTTTTCTTTTTCTTTTTTCTATGTCTCCTACAATGTGTGTTTTGGTATGCTTGCTATCAGTAGGTTCATAAGTCTCATGGGATCTTTTCAGTTCTTTTTCATTAATTTTTTTGGTGCTTCAGCCTAAATCACTTCACTTTTCTTACATTCTACTTAGCCAATTCTTTATTCTGCCAGCACTAATTTGCTCCTGGTACCCTCTGGAGATATTTTATTTCTGTTATTTTGGTATTCACCTCCAGTTTTCTATTTGCATCATCCTCATTTTATTCATTCTTCATATACTGAAACCTTGTAGTTTTTTCCTGATTATTTTGAGTATTTTGAACATATTTTTAGTTTTTTCAATTTTCAAAGAAGCTTAAGACTACATAAGTATTACATAAATATATAGGTGGATTCCCATATGCCCCAGCCCCTCCCTTTCCCATGCATACCCACATTAACATCTTTTATTTGTATGGTACATTTGTTACAATTGATGAACACATACTGAAACATTGCTACTAACCATGGACTATAGTTTACACTATAGTTTACACTCTGACTGCACAATTTTATAGGTTTTGACAAAATATATTATTGCTTGTATCTGTCATTGCAATGTTATACAGGACAAGTCCAATGTCCCAAAAATGCCCCCATGTTATACCTATTCTTCTTTTCCCTCCCTTTAGAACCTCTGGTGGCCACTGCCTTCATGTCAATGATAATAGTTCTTTCATTGTTAGAATAATAAGTCTATAATAGAATAATAATAAGTCTACTTTAGTCCATTTTCATTCCCCAATCTTGAGGATTTGGGGATGGTGATGCTCATTCTGCTTTTGAATAAGAGGGGGCTTAGATCCAAAATTAGAGATGGATGGAAATATCTTGCTTGCAGTGCAGACACTCTCTGTTCCTTGGGATGGGCGTTGTCCATCATCATCTCCTTGTTAGTTGTCCTTGGTGTGTCTAATGAACTGAAGAGTAGGTGTTTAATGATGCTGAGATTCAGGGCTCAACCAGCACATGAAGAGACCAAAGATTTAAGTCTCTGGGACACATACTTAATAAGCATACTGCTGATTATAGGTTAAAATAAAAGGGTCAGAAGAGCCACATGTAGGGAAACTATAAATAAGCCCAACTCTGTTATGCTTGTGAGCATAAGTTTCAAATTAAGGCCCCCTGACAGAATGCCCAGTTGCTGAGATTGTCTGCCTTGCTTATAGTGTCTCAACGTTTCTAGAGCCCTGAGGAGGACAGCTGAGGCACAGTTTACTGTCCCAGTCAATGAGATACTGTTGAGACATGCATAAGCATAGCATCTGGAATGACCTCCAGACTCACTTTAAAATATCTCAGTCATAAATAAACACATTTGTATTTGATATTTTCCCTTTTGTTCAAGGTCTTTTTTCCAGATGTTTTGTTAGTTGGCTTAGAAGCCCATTTTTTTAAGTCTTTGTCTGGTATATCCAAATATTTGTCTTCGTTGTTGCTTTGTTGATTATTACTGATGTTTTATATTCTTCTTTTTTATATGAAGTATTTCCTTTTTTTTGTATTGTGAGCTTTTATTACACGTTGTACATTTTCCTACTTCATTTTGTTCCCTCTTGAAGGTTTTTCTTCAGTCTTTCTAAATTTCTTACCAAGAAGATTAGCCCTAGTTAAACACTGGCTCCTCTCTGTCATATCTGAGTCTGTGTCTTGTCCTTGGCATATGCTCATGGACTTAGGAATTTCCTATTCACAGGAAACCCTCATTATCTTCATTTTTCACAGAATTTCAAGCACAAAATTTTATTAGCTGTAGCCTGTCAATAAAAATGCTTATTTGATTCTTGATATTGGAAATTTTTTTCTCCTTTATTGTAGATAAAAGTAGATCCAAATAATCAATTTTTTTCTAAATGAACCTTTTGCTTCATCGCTTTATTACTTTTGTTTTTCTATTTGTTATACCACTATTTTCAGCTATTTTATTTAGTATTGTCTTATTTTACATAGCTGGGATCACTTTGCTCTGATTTTTTCTTGGATTCTTTTGTTGGAAATGTAGGAATGTAGGTCTTCAGATTTTCCTCATTTTCAATATAAGAACTGTTAATTTTAAAACAATGTTTTATTCTATTCCACCACTATTATTCACTATCATGGAAAATAAAATATATATTTTTTAGTTATCTTGTAATTTCTTTTTCATTCACAGATTGATTGATAACATGTTGTTTAACTTCCAAAGGTTTTGTTGTTGCTGCTACCTAATTTATGTACATTGTGGTCTGAAAACATATATTACATCTTTTCTAATTTATGGAGACTTGATTGGTGTTTTAGTATATCATTCATGTTGGAATATTCTCAAGGAAAATTAAAATTAAAATCACTATGCTTGCTAGTATACACCTCCAGAATTTTTTAAAATATATTTTTTATTGAAGTATATCATTAATACATGACATGCATAAACAATATGTGTACAGTAAAGATTGTGAACTTACAAAATAAACATACATAACATCATGCCGGGGTCTCATACATCATCCCTCCACCAACATTTTGCATTGTTGTGAAATATTGTTTACAAACTATGCAAGATCATCATCAAAATATTACTACTAACTATAGTCCCTATCCACCTCCAGAATTTTTAAATTAACAAGTGTGGCAACAATTAAGGACTATGAGGATTTTGCTCTATGTAAACTCTCATGAATTTTGTGGCTAATGTGAGGAAGTTTTAACATTTTGCAAATAATGAATATTCTCCCATATAGCTATTTATCACCTATCATATGAACCAGAAATTTCAGACTCTATTATTTATCCAATTGAAATAAAACATATGTCCAAAGGATGTTGTACAATAGTGTCCATAGTTGCTTTATGTGTAAAAACTAAAATATGGATATGGCACAGTTATTCATCAAAGGAAAATTGATAACCAAGGAGTGAAATGTTTAAAATACATATTACTCACAATTTAAAGCAAAGAAACTACTAGTAGATAAATTAATATGGATATCAAGAAACATTTCAAGTTTTAAAAAGAGCCTTGCACAAAAGGTTGACCGTTGAATGGTATAATTGATATAAAGGTTATAGCAGGAAAATTAGACGTATGGTAAAACAAATGAATAAATGGATAAACTAAATAGTTGTCTTTTGAAAAGACAGAGGAGTGATGATTTATTAAGAACACTCTGGGATTATGGAGATATGCTATACATTGTAAACTTTTTCATTACAGGAGTTTTATACTTAAAAAAATTCTTGAATAGAATGATTTAAATTTCATGTTTCTTACAGTAAATGTCAAAAACAAAAGAACTATACTCAAATAATAATAACACAAAATGAAATGTTTAGAGATGTAAAGTATTGGTTTTTCAAAATAAGTTGAAATGTAAAGTTTAGAAAGGAAAATAAAAGACATTTGGGTTGATATAAAGAAGCATGGATGTGGAATAGATATATGATAGAACAAATGTAGTAAAGTTCTCATAGTACAACATGAACTAAATATATTTGTACACATGTGTTCACTCTATAATTCTTTCATGTTTAATACATGTAAATATTTCTGCTTGGAATTAGCTCTTAAATAGAAACAAATTAACATTTAAAAAAGAAACAAGAAGCACACAAAACATTTTTGAGGAATTTTTATTAATTTTAAAGTTATGAACAGCATATTTTATATGTCACATTAAGGAATCAATAACAATAATTATACCTAAAACAAAATTTACAAGTATGTTGAATTTCCCTTTGGAAATTTTTAACATTTTAAAATATACATATACACATACAGAGAGAGAGAGAGAGAAAAGTGTGCAATGAAAAAAGAATAAAGAGAAAAAATGATCAGACCTTACAAACATGACATTTGAAATAAATCAAGTGCAGGAGAGGAAATTATTGTGGAGAATATTTATAGAACTAAAGACAATAAATGGTAACCTGCTAAAAATGAAAAGATAAAGACATAAAATTGCAATGAATTAGGAGTGCTATTATTTGAAAAAAATAACAAGAACAAAATGAAAAGAATAATATTGCATATTATTATCAATATTATTTATAAGAAAAACATTCTTTCATTTGAATTCATATACAGAAACAAAATAAAATATAACAACCTACACTTGTAATTATGTTAACACAGACAAAAGCATATAAAAGATGCTAAAGAAAAGATATTAACCAGGAAAATATGAAACAAATTTGAAGAACCAAAAGTTCAGA
>JAQZBX010080299.1:0-13846 GCA_029593785.1 Cabassous unicinctus
TTTTTTTTTTAAATTTATGAATCTTCTCATTTTTATAACTGTTATACAGATAGTAAAATATAGCAACTAAAATTTTTCAGTGGTTTACAGTATAGTTTACAATTTAGACTGTACAGTTTGAAATTCAAACAGTAATCATGAATAAAGTTGTGGTTTAGAAAACAGGATTCAAAAATAAAATAAAAATGATTAATTGGACTCTAACCAGTTAAAAACATTTCTATCCCTATGAGAAATTCAAGAAAATGAAATGCCTAGTATCCAGGTTTGAGTCTTTTTTTGGAAATTGGAAAATTATGACCCTGAAACTAACCCATTCCTGTAGGTGTCAGATATTTGATCGCATTAGTTTCCATTAAGAGAAGTTTTGATTAGTTCACTTTTGCTTAGATTGTTTAGGGCCTTTGATTGGTCTACATCAGTGAGGTGTGACTCAGGTTCTGTTTTCTCCCTCTTGCTGGAGTCTTATATAAATTGAGAACTGAAAGCAGAAATACACAAATACAACTGTCATGTTTACCCTGCCATGTGAGAGAAAGGATTCCCAGTTTGTGTAAAGCTACATAAAAACAGAGGAAACATTCATAGGCTGAGACATAGGCTGGAGGCTAGAATCAGTGGAGAAGCCCTGGATAGATAAGCAATTGTGCCATTGTGCCTGATCACCCACAGCTGAGCTTGGGGAGAAAGTGAGCCTGAGAAGAAAGCATAGACAAGGTGGGAGATATGCCATTTTGCAGGATTCCAGGATCTGCTAGCAACCAAAGTTTGTTGAAATAGCATCTCTGACAGTGCCTTGATTTGGACATTTTCACAGCCTCAAATCTGTTAGATTTTCCCCTAATAAATTCTTATTATAAAAGTCAATTCATTTATGGTATTTTGAGTCCAGCATCTTTATCAAATTAAAACACTTAGGTACAGGCAAGAAAAATATATTTATACATCCCACATCCACCAAATGACTTGTAATTTGAATTTATAGAGAACTTTCAAAATGAAACAGTAAGAAAACAAACCATCCAATTATAAACTGGGTAAAGATTCAAAGTCTGGTACATGCATTTCATCTACAAGATATGCAGATATTAAATAAGCACAAAGAAAGTAATCAGAACCATGTTCCATAGAGGAATGTAAATGTGGTGGTATGGAGCTATGTATCTCAGAAAAAAGGTATTCTTAAACTCAATCCATTTCTGTTGGGGTGGAATCATTATACACAGTGTATTTCACTAAGGTTACTTCACTTATGGTGTGGCCCAACTAAATGAGAATGTTTCTTCATCTTTTTTCCAGAATCCTTTATATGCAGAGTGAAATTCAGATAGAAAGAAAGAAAGCCACAGGGAGCAGCCAGAAGCTGAATATCAATGAAATCTAGAGGAGAAGGCAAAGGCCAGGAGGTGCTGCCATGTGCACTGCCCTGTGCCAGAAAAGATAAGGACCAAGGGGCTGAGCAGCCAGAACCAGAACACCACAATCTTCTAGGAGAAATAATCACCCTGATGACACTTTAATTTGGGACTTCTACCTTCCAAACCTAGAGCCAATAAACTCCCATTGTTTAAGCCACCCCATTGCATGGTTTTTGATTTCACAGCCAGAAACCTAAAACAGCAACTTAAAACAACATAAATACCTCTGTAAACTACTAAATTGGCTAAATTTTAATAGGAATACAGACTGTTTTAATTTCTTAGGCTACTTAAAGAAGATATCATGATATGGTTCTGCTAAGTAATGAGAATTTATTTGCTTTTGGTTAGAGACTGGGAAAATGTCCAAATCAAAACATCATCAAGGTGATGCTTTCTACCCCAAATCCAGCTGCTGGAGATGTTTGACTCCTCTACCACATGGCAAGGCCTGTGGCAATCTTGCCTGGTCTCTTCCTTTTCTTCGAAGTTTCCTTGCTTCCAGCTTCTTGCTTCCATGGATTTCTCCCTCTCTCTATTCAGTCAATTTATAAAGGACTCCAATAATAGAATTAAGACCAATACTGAATGAGGTGGGTTACACCTTAACTGAAGTAGATTCATCAAAATTCTACTTACAGTGGGTTTAAACCACAGGAATGAATGAGATTTAAGAACAGGATTTATGGAGTGCATACAGCTTCATTCCACTACACTGACCATATCAAATGGTAATAGGCATAGAGATTCATATATTCCAGGTGGTACCATAGAAATGGTAAGGGGATAGAACTTCATATATTCCAGGTGGGAAAACAAAATGAAACAGGTACTCTGGAAAATGATTTGGTAGTTTCTTATAAATTCAAACAGATACTTACCTCATGATTTAGCAATCCCATTTCTGTGTGTTTATTCTAGTGAGAAAAAACATGTGTTGATGTTCAGGATCTGGGTCCGTGAAAACGGTGACACAGATGAGAAAGAATAAGACAAAGACAAGAAATAACTGGGATCAGGTGACTCTCCATCAGAGTTGGAGAAAAAGAGCCCAGCCACATCATAAAGTGTGGCTTTTATTTGGCTTTAGAACAAAGAAAATACATATGCGCATATGCAAAGGCAATAGATACCTGACAGTTTACATTTTACTAAAATCAGCAAGTCTTAAATGTTAATGGTTCAGTTTTTCTTTACATTCCTGCATGTAGCAGACATTGTAAATCTTATAAGCTCAGGATGTTTCCCCACCCAATTCTTATCCACATGAGACTGGAGGGCTTCTCTCCTACTTTCCAGGGTGTCTCCTACATTCCAAGGTGCCCTGCTTTCTGTCAATAGTCATGGCCTTTAATTGAAAGTCCATTATTTCCCCACTTTTTATTAATTAAATTTTTCCAGTGAAGATCATAGGAACCATTATATAAGCTGATACAAGGTGACCTCCTGTCACAGTTGTCTTCTTCCATAGGCTCTTGTGACTGTGCCTGTCTTGAGTTGTCCTCGTCTGAGAATCTTTCCCATCAGTGGCCACCAGTCAAGCCTTTGAGCTCTTATATGGAAGACAATTTCATTAATATTTATACTTCTTCAGGTTCCTTAAGTGAATATTTTTGTGTAGATAATTAGTATTAAGATCAATGGGTTTATTAGTATACTACTTTCTACTAAATAATGCAAAATTAGTTTTTCATGGCCAAGTTTCTTAACATAAATGCATTTATCTGATCTAATTCTTCATTTTTTCTATGAATATATGTCACTACTCTACCCTTGACAATAAAAACAATTAAAAGGCATATGACAATAATTCCTAATCCAATCCAAAATGATATTTGAACTGCTTTTTTGTTTCCACCAGTGAAACGGATTGATAGCATTTAAATTTTCATTCCAAAATTCATTCCAAAATTCTGCAGCAGGGGTTTCTTTCAGTTCATTTTGGGACATGCTTGATGCCTTCTTTTGAAATTCTAAAATATCTAAAGAAATATTATATTTATATCCAATCAAATGATTTTTCACTTCTTCTCAATCATGTTCACTATTATTATAAGCCAATGGAGTAATAAAAATCACATTTAAGTAAATCATTACAATCACATTTAAGAGTTCTTAACAAGTGTAAATTATAAATTTGATTACCCAAATATATAACAGTCATTTCAAGATCATTCATATGATTATTCAGTTCCATATCAATGTGAGACTGGCTATGTCACATCTCACTTGCATTTTTAGGCCAGTCCTTAACATATTGTTGAGTCTGGACTCCTAGATGCAGGGCTGTGCCAGTGACAGCTGGAGGGGTTATGATGCCAATCAGTCCCAAAATTCCTGTTATTAAAACTCTAACCAGTCTTTTAGTTCTTTTTAAATAATGGTCGAGGAAATGTCACAGCAACTGGGATTCCAGAGACTTCTGCCAATGTCTGGTCATCTGAATCAGTAACCATAGTTCTTTTCTTCTTCTTACTATAAAAAGAGTTTGATTTTCCTGCAAATATGAATTCTTAAGACATGTAAATAAAGAGCAATTGAAGCAACTAATGTTCCTTTCACCAAAAGTTACTTTTCCAATGATAAAAACTATAGGGTCTCATACACATACTGTAAGAAATTGAGTTGATTTTCTTTTTAAAATAGTAATATTTGTTTTAATGCCTTGCCATTCAAAAATTGGACCAGTTCCCAAAAATAATTTCTGCAAATAACTTTGAGTTTTGTTAAGTTTAGTGTCCCATGTTTGTGGGATATATCTTCCTTGAGTTTTCCAATTTATTGAGCTGTTAGTAAATGCTGTATTATCAAAATTCCAGAAATAAGGCTTACTGTCATTAGTAATTATGGTTGAGATAATAAGGAACCAAGATATGGCTGTGTTTTTAATGGACTTCAGTATTCCTGTAAGGGCCCGATCCTTTAAAATTCCATAGGAATCATTAAACAACACAACCTCTATAAGCCCATGACAGATATGCCATTTGTCATTAAGTAGCCTGTTTTGAGAGGGACATGTAAGCTTTACCATATTTTCTGATTTATATAGTAAAGAAGGGAAAATGAGAACATAAATTTGAGTTTGATTTTTCTCTGTTGAAACTACACTGCGATTTTTAGGTTGCATGCAAAGAGAACCATATTCAATACAAAGAGGGCGGTCTATAAAAGGTAAAGTTAAATTTTCTATAAATTTCCCTTCTTCTTTTGGCTTTAAAGGTAGTTGCATTTCTATAGGTCCTGGAAAATGGTGAGATTGATTAAGATAAATTGCGTAAGACTCATCTTTCCAAGTTAAAAGCTCTAAAAGGGGTGGTTTGGTTATATATGCCCAATAAGTGTAATTATGATGTGGTATCTTACCTTGACCTAATACTTTACCTATAATTAATCCAATATGAAACCACCATGTCCATAGTTTAAGTCTTGGCAGCATCTTCAACTCTAGACTTGATTCTTCTGGAGGGGATCCACTGCTCTTCTCCTGTTTCTGTAATGATAAGAGCAAAACCTCGGCCCCAAATCTTTACCTCTCCTTTTTCACATTTATTGGTTGTTTCATTTTTCCAATATGTTGGTTGTCCACATTTTTCCTTTTCATTCTTTTTATTAACTTCCCATTGTCTTCCTGTTGCTGTAGTACTAGAAAATTTTTGTTTATTAAGAAAATTTAAGGTAAGCAATGTTTTAGATAGTTTGTCTTTAGCAGATTCTCCTACATCTCTCCCCCCTTTTTTTGCAACATTCATTTTAATAAGTGATTGCTTTTTTCTACTATCACTTTTCCTTGGGGTTATATGGAATTCCTGTAACATGTTTAATATTCCAGTCACTGCAAAATGTTTTGAAAGATTGACTAAGATAGGCAGGCCCATTAGCAGTTTTTAGCTGTGCTGGCAGGCCCACTACTGCAAAACAATGTAATAAATGAGAACGTACATGTGAGGCCTTTTCACCAGCTTGAGCAGTTGCCCAAATAAAATTAGAAAATGTGTCCACTGTCACATGCACATACTGAAGGTGGCCTAAAGAGGGCACATGTGTAGCATCCATTTGCCAAATTTCATTAGGGTGTTCTCCACAGGGATTTGTTCCTGGAGAGAAAGTGGGGGCATTTATGGGCCCACAAGTAGGACATTGTCTAACAATCCTCTTACTTTCTTTTACTGTTAAGTGGGGGATACTTATGATGTAAGCCAGAAGCATTAGTATATGTAAGTTTATGATAATCAGCAGCAGATTCTGTATGAGCAATAAGTTTATCTACCATATCATTTTGTGAAGCCATAGGGCCGGGAAGTTGAGAATGGGAACAAATATGAGTCATGTAAATTGGATTAACTTATTCATGAGCAGTTTTTTGTAATTGTAGGAAAAGAACTTCTAATTCAGAAGCTGGAGTTATCTGAGTTGTTTCTATATGACAAACAATGTGACAAACCTAAGCAGAATCAAACACAATATTTAAAGGCTCAGAAACATCAGTAAGCAATTGAATAACAGCCACTAGTTCTAACTTTTGGGCAGATAAATAAGGTGTTTTCCAAGATTTTGTAGTTGGGCCTAAATAGCCTGCATTTCCATTACTGCTGCCATCAGTGTACTAAGTTAGTGCAGCAGACAGGGGATGTTGTTTGACAACCTTAGGAAGAATCCATGAAGTACATTTTAAAAACTGTAAATATTTTGAATTTGGGAAGTGATTGTCAATTGTTCCAATAAAATCTGCTTAGGCCACTTGCCAAGAATTACTGAACTGCCATAGCTGAGAAAGCTTCTGCTTTGTAAGGTCTAGCATGATTTTATCAGGATCTCTAGCCATAAACTGTTTCAGGCAAATACGGCCTTTTGATATTATTGCTGCAATTTTTTCAGGATAGGTATGAAGTTTTTTTTTTGTATCTTTGTTAGGTAAGAATATCCATTCTATTATGCCCTCCTCTTGACAAAATATACCAGTAGGGGAATGGCAAGATGAAAATATTAAAAGAGAAATTGGGAGATTCATATTTATCCTGGTTAGCTGGCTATTTTGTACTCTTTTTTCCCAGCCATTTTAACTCCTCTTTTGCTTCTGGGCTTAAAATGTGAGGACAATTAAAGGCAGGGTCTCCTCTTAGAGTATTGAAAAGATTATTTAAAGCATAAGTTGGAATTCCTAAAGTAGGCTGTACCCAATTAATATCACCCAGGAATTTTTGAAAATCATTTAAATTATGTAAATTATCAGTTTGAAACTGGACCTTTTGTGGAGTTATAATATTTTTATTAATAGTATGACTTAAATATTGAAAAGGAACCTGTTTTTGAAATTTTTCTTCTGCTATTTGCAACCCATGATGAGGAAGAATTTCTTTAGCCAGCTGAAATTGTTGTTTCAGCTCAGAAGGTTCCTTGGTGGCAAAAAGAATATCATCCATATAATGAATAATCATAGCATTAGGAAATTGTTTTCCTAAAATTTGTAATGGAATGTGAACAAAGGATTGACATAATGTAGGACTGTTCATCATTCCCTGAGGTAAATCTTTCCACTGAAAAAGTAGGAGCTGAATGATTAATAGAAGGGATAGTAAATGCAAATTTTTCTCTATCATTTGGATTAAGAGGAATAATAAAGAAACAATCTTTTAAGTCAATAATAATACTATGCCAATTTTGTGGGATCATAGTTGGGGATGGCAAACCAGGCTGTAAAGATCCCATAGGTTGAATAACTTTGTTAATTTCATGCAAATCAGTTAACAGGTGCCATTTGTCAGATTTCTTTTTAATTACAAAAACTGGAGAAGTCCACGGACTAGTAGAGGGTTCAATAAGCCCTGCCATTAACTGCTTCTGCACTAATTTTTTCAAGGCTTCCAATTTTTCTTTCAGAAGAGGCCACTGTTCCACCCAAATGGTTTGTTTGTTAGCTATTTTAAAGGTAATGTGAAGCCCTTTGTAACATTAGTCCCTAATCTAAATTTTAATATCCTAGGCCACAGTAGTCTCCAGGAAGTCCTGTTTCAGATCCAGAAGGAGGAGCATATTGAATATGAGTAATAAGATATTTAGCTGTATCAGAAACGTGAGGAATATTCAAATAAGCTCCCCATTGATATATTAAGTCTATTCCCCATAAATTAAGTCCTACATTTGCAACAAAAGGTTGCAGCACAGCCCCTTGTCCTTCTGGACCTTCTATCTTAAATATCTGAGTACTCTGATAAACATCTGTCATTGTGCCAATGCCAGTGAAAACCGTAGGCACCTTTTGCAAAGTCCAAGCTTGTGGCCAATATCGTTTAGCAATGATAGAGACATCAGCCCTGGTATCCACTAATCCTAAAATATCTTTCCATTTATTTTTATGGTAATTTCAGGCCTTTCAACCCCAATTGCTATTTGCCAATAAACTTTATGCCCAATAGAACTAAAATCCTCTGCACGTTTTATAGGAGGTTTACGATACAGTAACAAAAGAAGTTGAGCTATATTATCTCTTGATTCAATTTGATAGGGAGTTAAAATTTGTACTAATAGACAAATTTCTCCATCAGAGTTGGAGTCAAAGATCCCAGTTTGTAATAAACACCTTGGGTTGTAAGACTGCTACGACCAATAATGAAACCTACATTTTTTTCTGGGATAGGCCCTTTAATTCCTGTCCTTATTTTTTGTATACCCAGTGAAGTCCTAATAAACTTGGTTTCAGCTGAGGGAAGATCAACAGCTGCACCGCCTTTGGTAACTGCCTTAAATTTTGTTATAGGCTGGAGTGAACTGCTCCATTGCTGACTGGGTAGATTTGAGCTAGTTTGGGAAATGTGCTCATATTGTTTGTCTGAGAGCCTTGAGCAAGGCGCACTTGGAAGTTTCTCAACTTATTAATGAGACTGCCATTTTTATGATATCTAGTATGGCATTCCTTGGCCAGTGAAACCCCTTCTGGCATATTGGACATACAATAGTTGATATTGATCTATTATTGCCGCTAGATGGAGGACTCACACCAGTTTTGGCTCAGGAATCCTTTTTCATATGACCTGGTTTCCCACATTTGAAGCAATTTAAATTATTAATCATAGGACTATGTCCCTTTATAGTGGCTGCAAGAAGGGTCATGTTATATGTATTAGACCCAATGTCTTGGCATGCCCTTATATAATCCTGTAAAGTGCCTCCATTTGCCTTTATCAGACATAAAGCCTTTTAAAACTTACTGTTAGCATTATCAAAAGCCAACATCAAAATAAGCATTTCTTTAAGATCAGGCTGAGTTACTGTCTTGTTGACTGCATCTGCCAGCCTAGTTACAAATTCAACATAGGGTCCAGTATTTCCTTGAAAAGTTTTTGAAAATGATTGTACAGCCTGTCCAGGGGTGGAGATTCATCACCAGGTGGCTAGACAGAACAATTGAATGTGTACAATGGCAATATCATCATATTGAGCTTGGCGAGAAACCACAGCCCATTGACATATTCCTAATATTTGTTCAGCGGTAATAGGCATGGTGGATTTTGCTGTTAATTTTGTTGTGCTACAATATTAGCTTCATCAGCCCACCAAGTTTTAAATTGTAAAAATTCTGCTGAATTAAGAGCAGCTTGAGCTAACAAATCCCAGTCCCAGGGTATTAATCTGTCTGCTTGTGCCATTCCTTGCACCAATCCTTGAGTATAAGGAGAATTTACACCATATTGAGTGCATGTTTGTTTTAATTCTTTGATAGTTTTAAAAGGAAGAGAAGCATGCTCATATTGTACACCCCTTTGGGGATTGTCAGGATCTACTGGAATTTGAGTTACTGTTATTGGAAAATAGAAAAAATTTGCACAGCCTCTGAATCTCATTCTCTACTTCCCTGTGCTATACTTTTCATAACTGAAGAGAATGGTGCTGGCACAAAAACAGAAACTTTTGGAGGATCATCAAATGTTGTAAAAAATGGATCAGTAGATACCTTAAGAGGTGCAGACACTGGTTCAAAAGACAATAAATAATCTTTTGGAGCAGATGGCATAACGCCACTGGAAAAGTTCCATAAACTCCCTTTTTCTTTTCCTCCTTTTTATTAGATATGAGTTTATCGGGTTTTTCTTGTTCATTAATTTTTTCATATATATTTTCATTAAAATCATCATTAGCTTGTTCTTCTTTCGGTCCAGCAATAACTGTATTCTCTTAAATATTTTCATTTTCACCTGATTGTAATGGTTCAAGAGCAACAGAAATAAGACTACACAAACACCATACAAGAATGGGGATTATTTCTCCCTTTTGAAAAGCCCTTTTTAAAGCTTTCATCACTAACTTCCATTTTTTCAGGTTTAAAATATTCCACCTTTGAGGCTGAAACCAATAACAATGTTTCTGTAAAAGAGAAAAAGTTTCCTCAAAATCCAAGGATTTAATAGTTACACCAGTGCTTTTTAATAAAGTTTTAAACACTCTAGAGTACTCTTCAAAGTTTGACAGCTGATTATCCATAACCCTGATGATTCCAAGGATGTAGCTTATGTTTTCTGATTTATTTTTCTTTAAAACGACTCTCAGGAGCTCCTTGGTCCATGCACTGACTGAAAGAAAAGTTCCTTTTTCAGGGCCCCACGTTGGGGGCCATATGATGACATTCAGGAAATGGGTCCATGAAAATGGTGCCACGGATGAGAAAGAATGAGACAAAGAGAAGAAATAACTGGGATCCTGGGAGTCTCCATCTGAATGGAGAAGAACAGCCCCACCACATAATAAAGTGTGGCTTTTATTTGGATTTAGTACAAAGAAAATACGTGTGCGCATGAGCAAAGGCTGATATATGACAGTTTACATTTTACTAAAATTAGCAAGTTTTAAAGGTTAATGTCTCAGTTCTTCTTTACATTCCTGTATGTAGCAGACATTGTAAATCTATCTAACATATACAAGATACTGTTTTTGAAGCTCAGGATGTTTCCCCACCCAGCTCCTATCAGATCTTATCTCAGAGTCTTGAGACTAGAGGCACCTATCTGCTACATTCCAGCCTGTCTCCTACACTCCAAGGTGACATGCTTTCTGTAGGTAGTCATGGCCTTTCATTGAAACTCCATCAATTCACCCTCAAAAATGAAGTGAAGGAAGAGATTAAGGATATAAAGAAGACACTGGGAGAACATAATGAAGAAATTGTAAACATACACAAAAAGATAATGGATATGATGGTGATCAATGGCAAAATCCAAGAAATCAAAAAGACCCTGGATTCACATAACAGCAGATTTGAACAGGCAAAAGAAAGAATTATTGATGTGGAAGACAATACATCTGAAAAGAAACAGATAGTAGAAGAGATAGACAAAAAGAAAAAACCCAGAAGTGACTCAGGGATTTAAATGAAAACATAAAA
The DNA here is from genome assembly GCA_029593785.1 of Cabassous unicinctus. Taxonomy (NCBI): domain Eukaryota; kingdom Metazoa; phylum Chordata; class Mammalia; order Cingulata; family Chlamyphoridae; genus Cabassous; species Cabassous unicinctus. Next base: position 10,792 of record JAQZBX010080299.1, read on the forward strand.
TGCACAAATATACTCATTACAGGCATCCCAGAAGAAGAAGATAAGGTAAAGGAAACAGAAGGAGTGTTGAAGGAAATAATGGCTGAAAACTTTCCAAACCTATTGAGATAGATGGATGTGCAGATCCAGGAAGCACAGCATACCCCAAACAGTATAAATCTCAACAGGCCAACTCCAAGACATATACTTGTCAAATGTCCAATGCTCAAGACAAGAGAAAATACTCAAGGCAGCAAGAGAAAAGAGAACCATCACATAAAAGGGAAGCACAATAAGATTAAGTGCTGATCTCTATTCTGAAACCATGGAAGCAAGAAGGCAGTGGTATGATATAGTCAAAGTCCTAAAAGAAAAAAACTTCCAGCCACAAATTCTCTATCCAGAAAAAACAGCATTCAAAAATGATGGAGAGTTCAAAATATTCACAGATAAACAGAAATTAAGAGAGAATTTCAATAAGAAACCTGCACATCAAGAAATACTAAAGGAAATTCTATAAGTTGAAAGGAAAAAAGGGAAAGAAGTTGGAGGAGAGGTTAAAAACAACTAAAAATAAAAAAAAAAAAAAACAGAAACAAAACAACATATGACATACATTAACCCAAAGAAAATATGCCTGAAGTAAGAAATTCGTTGTGAGGAACAACACTGAATGTTAATGGATTAAATTCACCACTGAAGAGACACAGATTGGCAGAATGGATAAGGAATATGCTCCATCTTTATGCTGTCAACAAGAAACCCACCTTCAACCCAGGGATTCAAGGAGGCTGAAAGTGAATGGCTGGAAAACAATTTTACAAGCTAACAATAGCCAAAAAAGGGCAAAAGTAGTTATTCTAACATCAGACAAAATAGACCTTAAATGCAAGGCTATTGTAAGAAACAAAGATGGACAGTATATATTAGTAAAAGGGGTAATCTCTCAAGAATAGAGAACAATCATAAACATTTTTGGACTTAATTGGGGTGCCTCAAAGTACATGAGGCAAACTCTAGAAAAAGTAAGTGGAAAAATAAATGCCTATAGAATTATAGTGGGGGACTTTAATACACCATTATCATCATTAGACAGAACATCTAGACAGAAAATCAATAAAGAAACAAAGCCTCTGAACAATACATTAGAGGACCTTCACTTAATAGACATATACAGAACATTACACCCAAATACAGCAGGATTTACATTCTTCTCGAGTGCACATAGAACATACTCTAAGATAACCACATGCTAGGCCACAGAACAATTCTCAATGAATTCAGAAAGATTGAGATTATACAAAGTAATTTCTCTGGCCACAATGGAATGAAATTGGAAATCACTAAGGGCCAGAGAAGCAGTTTAGGCACAAAGATATGGAAGTTAAACAACACACTCTTAAATAAACAGTGAGTTAAGGATGAAATTTCCAAAGGAATCAGTAACTACCTTGAAACTAATGAAAATGAAAACACAACATATCAAAACCTATGGGATGCAGTGAAAGCTGTCCTGACAGGGAAGTTCATAGCCATAAATACATATATTAAAAAGAAGAAAGGGTTAAAATTGAAGACCTAACTGCACACTGGGAGGAATTGGAAAAACAACAACAAACTAAACCTAAAGGAAGTAGAAAGAAGGAAATAACAAAGATTAGAGCAGAACTAAAAGAAATAGAGAATAAGAAAGCACTAGAAAAAAATAAACAAAACCAAAAGCTGGTTCTTCTAGAAGATAAAAAAAAAACGGCAAATCCTTAGCCAGAATAACAAAGAAAAAGAGAGAAGAGATGCAAATACACAAAATAAGGAATGAGCAAGGGGATATCACTACTGACCCCAGAGAAATAGAGGATTATAAGAAGATACTTTGAAAAATTATATGCCAACAAGAATGATAATTTAGAGGAAATGGACAAGTTTCTAGAAACTCACAAACTGCCTACATTGATGAAAGAAGAAATTGATAAACTCAACAGTCCAATTACAAGAGATAGACTCAGTCATCAAAAACCTCCCCATTAAGAAGATCTAGGACCAGATGGCTGCACAGATGAATTCTACCAAACATTCCAAAAAGAGCTAACACCAATTTTGCTTAAGCTCTTCCAAAAAATAGAAGTAGAAGGAATATTGCCTAACACATTCTACGACGCCAACATTACCCTAATACCAAAACCAAACAAAGATACCACAGGAAAGAAAAATTACAGACCAATTTCTCTAATGAACCTAGATGCTAAAATCCTCAACAAAATATTGCTAATCATATTCAACAACATATCAAAAGAATTATACACCATGACCAAGTGGGTTTCATCCCAGGTATTCAAGGATGGTTCAAGATAAGAAAATCAATTAATGTAATACACCAGATAAACAGATTAAAGGAAAAAAAATCACATGATCATCTCTAAAAATGCAGAAAAAGCATTCGACAAAATACAGCATTCTTTCCTGATAAAAACATTGCAAAAGATAGGTATAGAAGGAAACTTTCTGAATATGATAAAAGGTATATATGAAAAACCCATAGCTAACATCATCTTCAATGGTGAAATCCTAAAAGCCTTCCCTCTGAGATCAGGAACAAGAAAAGGATGCCCACTATCACCACTCCTATTTAACATTGTCTTAAAAGTACTTGCTCGAGCACTGAGGCAAGAAAAGGATATAAAAACATCCAGATTGGAAAAGAAGATGTAAAAATTTCATTTTTTGCAGATGATGTTATCCTATATGTAGAAAGCCCTGAGAAATCTACAACTTATAAAGGAGTTCAGTAATGTAGCAGGCTAGAAGATCAAAGGTAAAATATCAGCAGCATTTCTGTACACCAATAATGAGCAATCTGAGGAGGAAATCAAGAAAAAAAATATCATTTACAATAGTAACTAAAAGAAACAAATACCTAGGAATGAATTTAACTGAAGATGTAAAGGACTTTATATAAAGAAAACTGCACAACACTGTTAAAGGAAATCAAAGAAGACTTAAATAAATGGAAGAATATTCCCTGTTCATGGATAGGAAGACTAAACATCATCAAGATGTCTATCCTACCCAAACTAAT
>JAQZBX010080300.1:0-13851 GCA_029593785.1 Cabassous unicinctus
TTTTTTTTTTTTGTTTTGGATGCTAGAAGAAAACCCAATTGATTAAGTAAATGTCATTGTTAAATTCCAGCATGAGTTTTTAATAAAACGAGCATGTTTTGGGGGTTGGTATGTTCTCTCCCTTAGTGCTCGAGTAGTAAACCACTGTGAAGCACTATGCAGTCAAGATGGGCTCACGAAGAAGGGCAGCACAAAACAGATCTCAGTGTGCTTGCCTGGAGCAGAGCATGATGGTCCGAGCTGAGGCTGCAACAGAACCTCTGTGCTCTGATACGACGGGTACTCTGGGCAGAGGCAGTCTTCCACCAGGATGCACCAGAGGCCTGGCTCTGGGCTCTGTGCTCTCGAGCTCTCCTAAAGCCAGCCTTTTCCTTAGAAAGAACTGTCACGGGAAAATTCTCTTGGAAATGATGCTTAAATCTTAACCAGAAGGTGGCTGAAGGCCAGTCTTTCTCTGAGTTGTGCCTTCAGTTGAGAAAGCGCCTGCCTGTCACTGCCCTGACCCCCAGGCCCAGCCCCACCTGAGATGGTGGCCGCTGTCTCCTCGGCCAGGAGCCGGTCCTTCTCCTCGCGTAGTTTCTCCAGTTCCCGCTGGTGCTGCCTCTGCAGGTCTTCTATCTTTTTTTGGTGGGTTTCCTCCATCGCTGCGAACCCTCGCTCGCATGTGGCCTGTGAGACGCAGAGGAGCAATGGGGAAGCCTGGCAGACCTAGGCCTCTGCCTCTAGGCTGGACCAGTGCTACGGGGCAAGGCCATGCTCGCAGAGCAATCAGAGGAAAGTGCCTACATCCGTAACCTGCACGACTTAGTTCCACGTGACTGCTGGGGATAGAAGGGGTGGCAATTTAAAAGTGACACTCCTGGATTTCCAGACTCACTGCCAGGTGGAAGGACTAGGAATGCGCGGTGTGGCTTGCCATTTCTGGCACAGAGCTTACAATGGAAGCCCCCAGCACCAGCCACACCCAAGGCATTTACTAAACAGTCGTGCATGGCGACAAGTCACGGCTCACCTTCTCAATCCAGACATATTTACCACCTGGAGGAAGCCCAGGCTGCCGGTGGCTAACAGTGGCACCGTGCAGGCCGGGCTGGGTGGCCCTGCCACCAACCAGCTGGGACCCGAAAGCCTCCAGTTCCCTCAGCTGTCAACCGAGGGAAGCAGAGGATATGCTGCCTCTTTCCTTAGGGCCTGCATCTTCTGTTTCTTTTCTGTTTTATAGGCGTACAAAGGGGGGCACTTAGTGACTGTGCTACATCTAACTAGACACACAATAAAAGAATTACTTTCCAAACTCATGGGTGCCTGGGTTGGGTTGTACCTGAATTTGGAGGGGGAGGACAGGGGTATGCCCACGCGTGGAGCCCAGGCCTGCTCCCCGAGCGTCTCTCGCCCGCCCAGCAGCTGCCCAGAGTGGGTGGCGTGGGCAGCTCTGCGTGCGGCACGGGGCCCCACTTTCTAAATCCCTTGGAAGATCCATTTGAGAGTGGGGACCTGGCCTTTCATTGATTTCTAAAAAATAGGAGAATGTGATGTTTCAGATTTTTTAAAGAAGGGGATGGTGGTCCCTCCTGGCCTCCATCCCTAGGCTACTTGGTCGCTCTCTCTGCACACAGGTTCGGGAAAGGGTGCTGAGAAAGCAAGAGGCACGCTCGGGTGCCTTTATCTAAGACCCTGACAGTCGAGGGGCCGTACTCAGAGCCTTCCCTCAGTCTTTTCAAACTCATGGTTACAGTCCTGACTCCACAGAGGCGGTTCTGCAGCAATGGGCAGATGGTCTCATACTTTGCCGCTGCACTGGCATTTCTCCTCCAGGGCCCCCTGCGTGGAGCTGGGGTGGTGGCCCCCATCCAGGTCTGAAGACAGCCCCTTGGTCCTGGCCTCCGGGCCCCACCTGAGCACCTCTTTCTCCCTCCTGCAGGCTTTGGCTAACACACTGTCTCAAAATTCTGATTTTGGTTGGCTTGAAGGCTTTGGAATATTTGAAGACAAGGGTCAAGATTCTTCTATCAGAAACAATCTAAAGACCCAGCTGCTTCCTTGTAAAGTACCAATGTTAAAACATGACTAAGCTGTGGGCACACGGTAATTTTTAAGGCGCTGATTCTTGCGATCTACAACCGCTTTTCAGAGTAGTGGAGGGGTGGGCATCCTCCTGGGGCGTCTGAGGAGCTGTCGGCCAAGACCCTGTTCTCCTGGACTGGGGCAAAATTCTGATAAAGTAGCAGGCATCAGCTAGGCCCTCTTCAACCGTGCTATTTAGTTATAGATTGCACGTCTGGACAGGCCGGGGGCTCTAGGCACAGAGGGCTCGAGGCAGCACAAGGGCACCCGAGTCCCCATCTCGGAATGGCATCGTATGCCAGTGTCAGGAGTCTGCCAGGAGCACAGTCCTTGGCCAGTTTCCCCCTTCCTGACTTCCTGCCGACTGGAATACAACATCGCTGGGTCTCAGCTGCACCCAGCTGACCAAGGAAGGAGTTGGTAGGGGCGCAGATACTGAGTTGGTAATCCTTGAGGGCCGGGAGCACATGGCTCCTGGTAAGCGTGGGGTGTAGGCCCAAGCCCTGCCGCCACAGACTGTCATGGGAGGTGCCAGGGTGCTCTGTGGGGAATGGGCGAGGGTGGGCCCAGCTGAGCCCTGTGTTGTCTGAACCTGACAACACAGGTGTGGGAGGAAAATAGCTTTGGGAACTCTGTTATGACTCATAATGGCTTTTAAAAGGGTTTGGCTGATTGAAAAAAAACAAAAAGCAACAAAAAACAGAAATGAGAAAAAGAAAGGGGTCTGACTGACTTGGGCAAAGAACAGTGAGAAACAAATGGCTTCCTGGTCCCCCTGAGAAGGTGCTGTTGATGACGCCATCATAAGGAGGGAGACAAAAAGCCACTGGCGCACAACACACTTTTCCTTCTCTGTTCCAGCTGAAAGTGAAGCTCAACGGCTGCCATGGGTATAATTAGCCCTGGGAGCCCGAGGTGGGGTCCAGCTCTAGCCTGCTGAATGGGGGAGGCGCCATCTTACGAAGGCGCGGCTGGGGAAGCAGCACCTGCAGAAAGGAGCCTGGGCATTCACTGGGTGTAGCTTCAAAAGGGTGAAGGAAAAAGAGGCACAGGTGTGAGGGTAGACTTTTGAGTCCAACGGTGTGACGTTCAAGAGGATGACAACAAGAGGGCAAAGGCAATAAGTTTCGGAAAAAAGTTCCAAGCTACCCGTGCACGGGGTGGGGGGTGGGCGAGAGACCCTGGGCTGCCTCTGCTTGCCAGGGCCTGAGGTTCTGCCCGATGGGACTGGGCGTCCGTGGGGCAAATCAGGGGCTGGGGAACGTTATTTCCCAAGCTCCTGAAATAGGGCCTGTGGGCAGCTGAAAGCCGTGCTTGGTGGGAAAGCCCTTCACGTGTCACGTGCAGAAGGTCCAGCAAACACAAGTCCCTGCAGAGCGGGTTGGACAGGAGGGTGGCTCCCAGCACTGCCTTGCAAATATTCCTCTTTGCTGAAACCCCCAGCCTGCTCTGAGAAGAGTGACAAGAAAACTGTTCCCGAGGAGCCTGCTCTCGCCTGGCGCCTCTCCTGAGCCTTGAGGGCCTGCCCTGGGCAGAGGTCTTGGGTTTGGGTCCATGCTGGGCCTGGCGGGGGAGTTGTGGGTGAGGGCAGGAGGGGGACGCAGAGGCTACCCTGGGCCCGCTAGGCTCCAGCACCAGCCTCTTCAGCAGGAGGAGGAGCGTCCGTGGATGGGCAAAAGGCCATGCGGAGATGGGGATGCCTTTCCTCCTGCTGGTCCTCTGCCTCCAGTGACAGAAGCCTGGACCTCTGCCAGGCTCTGCTCAGAGCTGCCCTGTGGCCAGAACCCCCACCGGCTGTTTGTACAGGTCACCTAAGAACCGAGAGGCCCTACCAAGCAGTACCAGCACCTGCCCCCTGCACCGTCCAGAGGGAAGCACTGCGCCCTGCGCTGGAAATTAACCTTGAGGTTCTCCAAGTCTTTCTGGTACTTCTCCCGCAGCGTGGTGGCGCTGTCATCCGGGCCCCGGTGCTCCAGCTCCTCGCGCATGACATGGGTCTGGGCCTCCAGCTCCTGGATGCGCTCCTGCAGCCCCATGGTAGGGTCGGCCCCCTGGGCAGCAGCGCTGGGCTGCTCAGTGGACTGGCCGCAGGAGGACAGCAGGCTGTCAGGGGGAGCAGGGGCTGGCAGGGCATCCGGGATCTGCCTCTGGTGGTGGTGGAGGGTTTCTTGTAAGCAATGCAGGTTCCGAGAGTAATGCTCCTGCAAGGTCCTCAGTTCTTCCTCGTGGATCGTCTGCAGCTCCTTCACCTTGAGCTGGAACTTGTCCTCCAGCGTCTGCATCTGCTCCACGTGGTACCTCTCCATGTCCTGCTTGTCCTTGACGGAGGCGTCCAGCTGGCTGAGGACGTGGCTGCGCTCGGCCTGCAGGGTGCTCTCGGTTCTGTTCAGCTGCTCCACCACATACCGGATCTCCTCCTCGTACCGCCCCTGCAAGGCAAACATGTTCTCACTGTGCCTGCTCTCCGCCTCTTCCAGCCGCCTCTGCTGGTGGTCCAGCTGCAAGACCTTGGCCTTGAGCTCTGCGTTCTCCCGCTCGACGATGGCAATCACTTCCAGGTACTCGCTCTTCTGCTTCTGGAGCAGGGCTTCGTACTCCTTCCTCAGGGTATCCAGAGCCTGCATGTGCTCCCGGCACGAGGCGTCCCTGCTCCGCCAAGCGTCCCTGAGGAGCTGGAGCTCCTTGCTGTACTCTAGCCGGATCCTGCAGGCCGCGTAGCACACCTGGGCTTGTACGATTGCGTCCTGAACTAACAATGAAGAATACTGACCAAGGCCTCCTGAGCAAGCTTTACAGGAGAGGCTGTGTGATGCCTGGAGAAGCTTCTGGCAATGACGGAACGGTCCCCCAGGAGGCAGCGATGCCAATGCAGCGGCTATCTCGCCTAAGAGGCTGGCCTTCTCTTTAAGCTGCTCGGCAAGTTCTTCCTGAACAGCAACGAGCGCCCCGGTGCAGGGGTCAGACGAGTGAGAGGGCACCTGGGAGCTGTCTGGGTCTGGACTTGGTCCTTCTCCTGCCAGGCTCAAGTCCCAGGATGGCTGCTGACCTTCTTCCATACCTGCCGGGAACCTGAGGGCTTCTGACACCTGCTGCATCACTCTCTCAAACTCTGGAGTCTGGTAGGCTCCCAGGATTTCCCCCAGCAGGCTCTTGTGCTGCTGGAGGGCCGTCCTGGTTCCCCGGAGGCTTTCCTGCACACTCTTTAATCTCTGCTGGAACAACTCCTTCACTGACTGGGTGACAATGCTGAGCTCTGCCCTGATCAATGTTGCGTCTGCCAGTGTGGGGACCAAGGCCTGTGGGAAACCTGGCTGCCCCTCTTCAGGTGTGCTGGCTGCCTCTCCTCCTGGCATCCCCAGGTGCTTACTCAGTGCTTCCACCTGGTTCCAAAACTCATTGTCCACCAGCAACTTCTTTGCCAAAGTGTCGGCTGAAGCGCCAGGATGGGCCGAGGTGCTTTCAGACATCAGCAGCGGCTTTCCTGACTGAGAGATCTCTTGGAGAACACGAGTCATGTCACATGTGGTACTTTTTAGCGAGTCTGCTATCTGATTTATCAGTGAGGCTTCCAGAACTAACTGTTCGGAAAGGAGCTTCCGTTGCTCCTGCTCCGTGAGGGCAGGCTGTTGGGCCTGCTGCTCAGAGGCTGATGTCCCCTCGCCTATGGAGCTTCCTTCCTCGAGCTGTGCCTGGGCTATGCTGTCTGTAGGAGCTGATGGGGTCTGCAAGACCTGGGCGGCATTGACCAGTGAGCTTTCCAGGCTGGCCAGGGAGGCCCCACCGGCGCCTGGCTCTTCCTCCCCGCCGGCCCTCAGCAGAGAGCGCAGCTGCTCTAGGCAGTTTTCTAAGCAAGTTAGGGCCTGGCTGTTCCTTCTCTGGAAGTCCTCGAGCTCCCCAAAGTGACTTCCGACTCTCTGCGCCTGTTCTCGTCTCTCCTGCTCCAGCTGGGAGGCCAGGGCGGCGACCTGGAGCAGACTGGCCTGCAGCTGCTCACGGAGCTGCGCCTCAGTGCCTGCCCACTGGTGGTGCAGTGCTGCCAGGGCCTCCTGGCTCTGGCCCTGCTGGCCCTCCAGTCTCATTGTCACGTCCTTGAGCTTCTCCTCGGTAACATACAGCTTGGTCTCCAGGGAGTGTATGATGGAGAGATACGTCTCCGAGTCACCAGCTCCAGGGAGCATGCTGGGGGCGGGCTCCGATGACATGCTCTCCTCCGAGAGGGAGTGGTCCTGACTCGTATCAGAAGATGTGCTGCTGGTCCAGGTCTTTTCTGACCCGTCGGGGTGGATGTATCGTTGGCACTGGATCGTGGAGAAGCGGATTCTTTGCCTTTTAACCCCAGGGACTCCCTGGTCTGGTCGAGTTGTGCTTTGAGGAAGCCCCTCTTTGTCGGGCACTTCTGCCGACTTTAAGGGGGCTGTGCTGTCTTCTCGACTGGGGCTGCTGTCCCCATGTCCCTCCCTAAGGTCAGCCCCCACATCCTCATCCTCAAGCCTTGTGTGCGGGAAGCCCAGGGGTGTCCCTGCGACCTGGGGCTGTTGGCCCAAGGGCAAGACATACTCGTCCTCCGCTCCCAGGGTGGTGGGAGGCTCTTCCGTGTCCTTTGAGGACTCATCTGCCAATTTCCTCAAAATCTCTTCCTTTGCCTGGAGCTTGATTTCCGTTTCCTCTAGGCTGCTGCCCAGGGTGACCATTTTAACCAAAGCCTCGTGGAGGTCCTGGTCTCTCCTGCCCATCACTTTCTCGTGCAACACCTTGATGTGTGCCAGCTCCTCCTCCTTCTCCCTCAGCTGGGCGTGCAGGCCATGCAGCCGGCCCGACACCTCCCTGTAGGCGTGCTCCAGCCTCTGGAAGTCTGCCTCTCTCCCCCTCAGCTTCTCCCGAAGCTCGGCCAGGTCCCCGTCAGATGCAGCCACGCACTCCGTCAGCTCTTGCACCCGCTGCCTGGTCAGGTCCCGCTCGTCCCTGAGGCTCTGGACATGCTCAGCAAGCTTCCGGATGCTGGCCTCCTTTGCCTCCAGCTGCTCCTCCAGCTGGCGCACCACCTCACTCCCCTCGAGCTCAGCACTCAGCTTCTCTTTCTGGAGGGCCTCCATCTGCTGCTCGTGGCCCTGCAGCTGGTCCTCGTAGGCGCTGGCCTTGTCCTCCATCTCCTTCAGGTTCTGCAGCAGCATCTGCTTCTCCTTCTCGCAGCTCTCCAGCAGCATTCCGTAGTTCTGCTGCAGCTTCTCCTCCATCAGCCGCTGGGCCTGCTCGCTGGCACTGAGCTGCCGGCTGAGGTCAGCGACGCGCTCCTGCAGCCGCTGCACCTCCTTCTGCCGGTCCCTCTGCAGTGCCTGCTGCACCTCCAGACCGCGCAGCTCCTGCGTCCTCTCCAGAAGCAGGGCCTCTGCACCCTTGAGCTGCTGCTCGCTGACCTCCAGCTGGCCGCTCAGCCTGGCCTCGCTGTGCTGCCACTCCTCCAGCTGCTCGCGGACCTTGTCCTTCTCCAGCTGCAGGTCGCCCTTGAGCTTGGCCAGCGCCTGCTCCTTGATGGCCAGCTCGGCAGCGGCGTTGCTGAGCCGCGCCTGCAGGCTCTGGATCTCAGCCTCGTGGTGGCGGATCACGTCCTTGGCCTCGCCATAGCTGCGCTTCAGGGCCTGAATCTGGTGACCGATGAGCTCCTGGCGCTGGTACTGGGCTTCAAGCTCACTTTGAAGGTCTTGATTGACTTTGTGGAGCCTCTGCCAGGCACCCGATGGGGAGGTGGGCACTTCAGTCTTAAAAAAACCGATTAAACACTAGGTTAGTAACACTCTGGCCTCCCAGTTCTGAGTGTCACACCTCTGGCCAGGATCAACCATAAGAAAGCTCCTTGGGTGGATTTGCCTTTTATCCTTTGCACAATATATGTTTTTTTCCATTAAAAGAAAACCAATAATGTTATTATCTCAATTTGGGGGGGGTGTAATCTTCCAGGTAAACTAGAAAACATGCACAATAACATCAAAACAGCTCTAAGTGAATAGCTTCTAAGAGAAATAAACCAAACAAAAGCTGAATAATGGAACACACTGCTAAGCAAAACAAGGACCACAGGACAGGAGAACGACCGACTGGCAGGGAGGACGAGGGGGAAAGCCAGGGGATTGGCACCAGTTTGTTTGTTTTGCAAAACAAAAGTACGTGGCTCCAGACAACGAATCCTAACAAAGCGCAGGGTGCAGGATGCAGGCAAGTGAAGTCACTTCCTTCTAAGACGGGAGGAGAAGGAAGGAAGGTGACAGCTGGGAGATGTCAGGGGGCGACACCCGAAACACTGTCCTTTGGGAAGTGTATCCAGTCCACTACAGTAACAGGAGAATCTAATCTCTACCTGTAGGAAGACAAATGAGGAGAAACGGAAACCATGGAGTAAAAGGTGATAATCAACAAAACAAACAAACCTTCGTGGAATTTGAAATCAGAAAGTAAAGCAAGCAAAAATAATGCAAACAAAACAAGACAATAGAAACAAAATGCCCCAAACCAAAAGGCGTGCTAAATAGACAAAACTAATACACTTCATGGGGAAAAAAAAACAGACACATGAACGAGAATAAGAAAACAGCCCAGCTAAGAATCTGGCCTGCTTGTGGCTGGCTCTCGCTCTGCTGGCGGGGAAGCCACAGATGTGACACTCAGTTCTGTCCTGTCACCCCCATGCTCCGCGTCCAGACCATGCAAGGGCCTCCTCCTGGCATGGTCAGGGAGGCGCCCACCCCCCGGCAGAGCACCTGGCACCCTGGGGACCCTCCGACACGCGGGCTGATGGCTCACTTCTGAGCACGTCGCTCCCAGCTCACGGGGCAGTTAATGCCAGCATGTTGTCACTCGCTGGGAAGGAGCCCCGAGTGGGGACAGGGGCTTCCATGCAGGCCCACGCAAGCTACCCAGAGGCAGGCGCTTACATTAGCATTGTGCAACACTGCAGCTAGCATCTTTACCACTGGGTTTGAAGTGGATTTGGGCAGGGTGAAGGCCCAAAGTTCGTTTATAAAGGTGCTCTCCCAACTTGGAGGGCTGCCAGAATGACCCAGAAGGCCTTCAGAACCAGACATGCACAAGACGCTTCCTCTCTGTCGCCAGTTCCTGGCCCGGGAGGCAGGCAGGGCAATCAGTGAGGCCAAAGGGGGAAGGAGGCTCCTGGGAGCCAGGCTGCAATTAGAGCTGAGGGGAAAAAAAAGGCATGGGCGAGAAAAAAAGAAATGGAAAGAGGTAAGGAGGTAGCACCTGATAAAGAGGGTGGCTGAGCCCCCAGCGCACACGCTAAGAGGATGAAGACTGCGGGGTCCAGGCGCATGGCAGTCTGGACAGGGCAATGCCCATGCATCAGAGACCAGATCTTCTGAAGCCGACAGGCCCCAGAGGGCACTGGGTCTAGGCTTGCGCAGACATGGAGACGGATGCCTTGGGGCCGGGGCACCTGCTGATCAGGTGCCCTGCAGAACCGGGTCTGGAGCCTGGGCTTTGACCTGAAGGCCATGTCCTCAGCCTCTCCTGAGACCTTAAGCTCTTACTGCGTGAACGGCACCTCGTCCCCATGTTTCTCTGGCCCCTCCCCAGGAGTGCACTGGCCCCATGATGGCAGGGTCGTGATGTTGGCTCCCAGAGGTCTCCTGGCACAGGGATGGCTGCCTGGACTCCGGGGAGTTGGTGCATGCCAGCTTTCCCTCGGGCCTCCTGAGGCCCCCCGTGGCAGGGTCCCTGGCTCTGCGCTGCCTGGTGGAAGTGGCTGGGGCGAGAGGATAGAAGGCGGAGCTGGCGCCAGGGCTGAGACTGCTGCTGCTCAGAAGTCCTGACCTAAGTCCTGGTGGGCTGGGCTTCCAGCTCAGGCGCTCCCTGGCCATGTGGCTGTGCTGCCCGGGAACGCCTGCGAGATGTCAGAGATGAGGGATCTGCATGTGTGTGCCTGGCTATTGGACTCGAAGAGCCCTGGCCCAGGAACGCCTGGGACCGGTCGGCAAACAACCCAACTCAGTGCCAGTGTTCCCAAGCCCTCCTGGTCCCACCAAAACCTACAGGTCTGGCCTGGCTCCGGGGCTGCCGTGGCCTCCCGAGGACTCATGGGCCCTGCATCGGGACAGCACCCGCCCGCCTGTGCCTGGCATTAGAGCCTGTGGGAGAGGCCGGTCCCCGCCGTGCCCTCTTCGCTCCGCTGCCCCGAGGACCCTGCAGGCCAGGCAGCCTGGTGGCCTATGGGGAGGCCGGCTGGGCTGCTCAGGGCTGGGGTCGCCACATTCCCCCCAGAAACTTCAGCCTAGGCAGAAAGTAAGAAGTGGAGCTGCCGGACGGTGCAGCCTGGAGAAGCCGGGAGAAGGGTCCAGGGCTGGCTCTCCCGCTAACATGCTGTTGTCCTGCAGAAGGCACCTGGCATTTGCGTTCCAGTTTCCCCTATCTGTAAAATGGGCCCGGCACTACATGAAACAATTAGGAGTGACATACAGATGAGGGGTACTTATAAACAATAACACTGGGCCACCTGAGAGCCAAGATGAGAGACTACCCTAACGGTTTTACCCGTAAAAACCTTTAGACGTGGAGGTTCTGGGCAGATACCGAAAATGTCAGACTAGGAGGGAAAAATGACCCCAAAGCCTGCCCGCTGCGCTCCAGGCCCCGCTCACCAGCAGGGCCTGCACATTCCCACCCTCCCCAGCCTGCGGCCCCGCCCCTACCTGCAGCACGTAGCCCTCCCGAGCACTCTGCTCCCGGCCCAAAGCCACACGCAGCTGGTCCTGGAGGAGCCGGTTCTGCTCCAGAAGGTCAGAGGCCTCCTTCTGGCTCTGTTCCAACTGTTGGCAAAAAGACACAGGTGTCTGAGCACGACGACGGTAACAGACAATGCATCTGCCTGCGTGCTGTGGTGCACAGCAGCACCGTCTCCCTGCGGAGGCTCCACCTCTGGCCAATGCGTGGATCTGCTCTTTCAGGCGCCTGTGACACTAAAGGTACCACCCAGGCCATCGTCATCCACACCTGTTCCCGTGCTGACTACACAAGCTACCACTGCGACACCTCGGTGGCAAAGGCCCGCACAGGCATGTCCGCTCCTGGGGAGGGTGCTAAATCCCACCGGGAAACATGGCCTTGTGCGTGTATGGGCAGGAAGCCTCACCTGGCTGGGTCCCCTCCCTTTCCTCCTTGTGGTCAAGCAGGCCAGTGCTGCCCGGGGGAACCTCAGCGGGGGCCCGTGCAGGGATGTGATGGGGGAGATGTAGTTCCCTAAATAAGACGAGGACGCACGGGTGAGCAAGCTATCTCCCACTCTTCTCGCGTCCAATGACTGAATTCACTCATCCGTCCACCGGCTCCTCCCCACACCTTTACTTCCCAGGTGCCGACTTGATGCTGGGCCATGTCCCAGGAAGGTGGTGCTGCTGAAGGACAGGGGGCACCGACGTCTGGACACGGAAAGGCTGACTGACACCCCGATATCACCTTTTAAAACCCCAATTTGTGACCCTGTGTCTGGCCCATTTGGGCAGCAGTAGAGAATGTGGGTTTGAACTATCATCTCATTGCTTCTTGCTTTTATTTTCTTAACTATTTTATTAGTTATTAGTTTTTTTTGTCTAATAGGAGTGGAAAACAAAACTTGAAGTGTGGAGGTAGAAAAATGAAAGTGCTGCTGATAATGAAAGGGTAGGTCTCTGAAAGCTCATGAGGAAGGAAAAGATGAGAGGAGTCAAGCACGCCTGAGCGGGAGGCTCACTGGGAAGACCCGAGTGCCCTGCCTGAGTGTCGTGGGTTTCATTTCTGGACACCTCCCCCTGAGCCCGTGATACGTTCTCAACGTGGGGCTGGTGTTTGCCTCCCACTCACCTGATGCCCGAGGGGCTGGCACAGAGCAGCGCTGGCTGCCATATGCTGAATGAAGCTTGCAGTGTGTCCGTAACCATGCTCAAGACCCCAGCCCGGCGGCGGCAATCACCCAAGCACAAGGGGCTCACCACTGCCTGACTGCGCACAGCCTGCCCCACGCCGCCCCAGGGCATCTTGCAGCCTTAGAATCTAGCCTGTCTCCAGGACCCAAGCAAAAGGGTCCAACTTGCCTCTGCTCCAGCTTTGACCTGTTCGATCCCTGGCTGCCCCGTGCAGATGGGAGCCCTGGGCACGCCCCCATGGGCACTGCCCAGGAGGCCCAGGCCATGCCCTGTAGGGCACGAGTGACACCCTCCCCACCTGGGCCTGCAGACCCCTGGCTTGGTTCTGACAGCACCCCACTGCATGGTGAGCCCCTCCAGGCCTTCCTGCCCCCTCAGCACTCACCCTGTAGGGTTTGTCTGCCCAGGGCTGGGCTAGAGAGAAGGCCTGTGTCTCACTCAGGGCCACACCAGCGGAGCAGGTGCTTGGGAAGCCTGTGCGGGGTGCGGAGGGCAGGGGGAGGGCACCCACCCCAGGACAGGGGTCTGACTGCCACCAGGCCGAGACCAACCCTCCATTACCTCCTTCTCCAGCAGAGAGGTCAGCGCGTGTGTGGAGAGCCGGTCGCTCCCGTCCTCGCAGGGCAGGTGCAGAGGGGCGATGGGCACCTGCTTCTCCTCCCGGAGAGGCGTGGTCTCCACCTGGTGCCACCGCTGCTCGATCTCTACGTGGACGCTCGGGGCCTTGAGGTCTGTGGCCACCGGCAGCCCAGGGCTCCGGTCAACGTCCATCCGCAGGCCCGTGTCGTCTGCGCTTGGCCCGTCCGGGGCATCCAGCATCCCGAAGCGCTTGCGGCGCTCCTCCCGCCGCCGTGTGCGCTCCCGCTCCAGCTCGCCGGGCTCTGCCTCGGGGTGCCCAGGCTCCGCCCTGGAGCTGGCTCTCTCCTGAGCCAAGGCCTGCTGGATGGGGCGGAACTCGGCCCAGTCAAAGGTCTTGGAGCGTCCCTCCCGCCTCCGCTCCCGGGCGCGGCTTCTCCTCTGCTCAGCCTCCGGCTCCCCAGGGCCCACCTCGGACTTCTCACTTGGCTTCGGGCTGCTCTCCAAGGAGGTGCTGCTCTTGTTCTTTTCCTCCGGCAAGGAGCTACAGGGGGTGGAGGGTGGGGGGAGCATCCTTCAGGTGTGGCTCTTGGCAACAGCCATTCCCAGCCTGTCTTCACCGCCTTCTTTGCCCCAACCAGACCTTCTAGGGACAGGCAGGTTCACCTCCTTGAGGAGAACCCAAACCTGCTTTTGGCTGGGGTGGGGAAGGGAGACTGCCAACCTGGTGATACTAGGTGGGAGGGGTTCCCCTCGACCCAAGAGATAATGTGGCAAGGGATGTGGCAAGGGCTCTGTCGCCCAGGCGACGACAGGAGAGGGGCTCTGAGGGCTCCGGCAGGCCTGGTGGCAGGCATGGGCCTCCCTGCAAGACTTCGTGAAGCTGGCTCCAGGGGTCCAGGCTCAGAATGCTGGCAAGCAGCCCCTCAGAGAGACTCAAAGGCTTTTAAAATTCAGCAGGGGAACGTGGATGTGGCTCAAGCAATTGAGCTCCCACCTATCACATGGGAGGTCCTGGGTTTGGTTCCCAGTGCCTCCTAAAGAAGACGAGCAAGACAGTGAGCTGATGCAACAAGATGGTGCAACAAGAGACACAAGGAGGAAAATATACTGAGAGACAAAACAAAGCAGGGATTGGAGGTGGCTCAAGCAATTGGGCACCTCCTTTCCACATGGGAGGTCCCGGGTTTGGTCCTTGGTACCTCCTAAAAAGAAGACGAGCACACAATGAACAAACACAGCAAATGCAAACAACGACAGGAGCAATAAATAAATAAATAAAATAAATCTTAAAAAAAAAAAAAAAAAT
>JAQZBX010080301.1:0-13844 GCA_029593785.1 Cabassous unicinctus
GGGCCTCTCATATGGTAAACGGGTGCTCTATCCATTGCGCCACACCCGCTTCCTGCCATGAGGTTGCTGCATCAGCCCACTGCACCGCTCAGGCCGGCGTGCCCTCACAAGGAGACCTCGGGACGCGAACCCGGGCCTCCCATATGGTAAATGGGGGCTCTATCCACTGAGCCACACCCGCTTCCCCAAGCACTTATTTTTGCAAAGCATTTTTCACAACCCTATGAAGTAGATATTTATCAACCCCATTTACAGGTGCAGAAAATAAAGAAAAAGAAGATTCAATCACCTGTTCATACTCACAGAGGTAGTAAATAGTTGAAGTTCTCTGACTCCAAGCCCTGTATTCATTCTGATAACAAGATGCCATTTTTCCCCCATAAGACAGAGATCTTAAATTCCATGGTGCATTTTCTCTAAAATTAACATCAGTAAGTCTTAAAGTCTTGATCTCTGTTTCTAGTGTAGAATTCATCTATGAAAATGCACCTATTTCTTAATGGGGTGAAATGATGATATTATACACAAGCAACCTGGATAAAGAAATGGTTCTTAACTAGGCTGAATTTTTGATATACATATTCATGTTTGCTTCAAGATTGCAGATGAAGCATTTTCCCCCACAATTCACACCACTCTATAATCTCTTAGCACAAATCAATATTTTCCCAAATTTTCTTTTTAAATTACAGAAAACATGCGTTTCTAAAAGCTGTCATTTTATTCCAAGTTAGTGAAGTATTATAATTGAATGCAAAATGTAGCCTGATCCTTTGGCAGTGGGCCAATTTGGCCAGAACCAATAAATACTGAAGCTTATCATCAAAGATAGAGATATATACCACATAGTTGAGTTGAAACCGCAGACCTTAGTCAATCACTTAAATATGTTTTGCACACCTACCATTTGTCAGGCATTGTGCAAGATGCTGGAAAATATGGCACACAGTTACAGAAAAGAAACTTGCCCTCATGGGGCTTAGAATTTATTTGTGAAGACAGACATGAATAATTGCATAAATATATATGAAATTGCAACTGTGGTGGCTACTGTCAGTCATCTATTGCCAAGATAAGTCAGCCTAATAAATTACCCTAAAAACTCAATGGCTTAATGGTTAGTAACAATGCTTCAATATGTGTTCATCAATTGTAACAAATTTACTACACTAATGAGGGATGTTGTTAATGGGGAAGGGGAGGAGTAGGGCACATGGGAATCCCCTATATTTTTTTAATTTATTTATTTTTAAAGAAGCTTTAGATTACATAAATGTTACATAAAAATATAAGGGATTCCCATATGCCCCACTCCCTCCTCCTCCCACACTTTCCCACATTAACATCCTTCATGAGTGTGGTATATTTGTTACCATTGATGAACACATATTGAAGCACTGTTACTAACCATGGACTACAGTTTATAGTTTACACTCTGTCCCACACAATTTTGTAGGTTATGACAAAATATACAATGGCCTGTATCCATCACTGCAATGTCATGCAGGACAACTCCAATGTCCTGAAAATGCCCCCATATTATACCTATTCTTCCCTCTCCCATCCCTCAGAACCTGTGGTGGCCACTGCCTTTTTATCACTGGTAAGAGTTCTTCCATTGCTAGAAAAATAAGTGTCTAGTAGAATAATAATGTCTACTTTAGTCCATTGTTCATTCCCCAATCCGGAGGATTTGGGGATGGTGAGGCCCACTCTGCTTCTAATTTAGAGGGAGCTTAGATCCCATGGGGCAGATGGATGGAACTCTCTTGCTTGCAGTTGCAGACACTCGCCGTTCCTTGGGATGGGCATTGTCCATCATCATCTCCTTGTTAGTTATCCTGGGTGAGCCCAGTGAACTGTAGAGTAGTTGTTGCAACTCTGCTGAAATTCAGGGCTCAACTGGCACATGGACAGACCAAAGATTTAAGTCTCTGGGACACATATTTATCAAGTTTTGTGTTAATTATAGGTTCAAATAAAAGGGGCAGAAAAGCCACGTGTAGAGAACCTATAAATGAATCTAACTCTGTTATACTGGGGAGCATAAATTCCAAAGCAAGGTCCACTGACAGGGTGCTGAATTCATGAGCTTTCTGCCCTTCTTATACTTTCTGGATGTCTCAGGAGCCCTCAGGAGCCCTGCTCTTTGAGGCACTGTTTACTGTTTCAGTCAATGAGATCCTGCTGAGACTTGCATAAGTGTAACCTCTGGAATGACCTCCCAACTCACTTTGAAATCTCCTAGCCATAAAAACTCATTTGTATTTACCATTTCCCCCTTTTGGTCAAGGCTCTTTTTCCAGATGCATTGCTAGTTGGCACTTGGTAGTAATCCCTCGGTGCCAGGGAGGCTCATCCCCGGGAGTCATGTCCCAGGCTGGGAGGAAGGTAGTGTGTTTATATGCTGAGTTTAGCTTAGAGAGAGGCTACATTTGAGCAACAAAGAAGCTTTCAGAAGGTAACTATTAAGCAGTATATAATACTAGGCTAAGTTTCAATTTCACAAGAAAAGGTTCATAAATACAATCATCAATATCAAGGGCCTGGTGTAACGGTCTGCCTTCCTTCACTAGGCACTGTTGCCCTTGCACTCTGGGGATTTCTGCCATCCTATTAAAGAATGTAGCAGAACTCTCCAGGATGGGAATTCAATATTCTTTTGGTTATTGTGTGGATCTCCACCCACCAAGACAATGCCCCATGAACACATGAACATACTCATATGCCTTAGAGGTATGCCCCAGATGAACCCCTTCCCATGAATCCCCCATCACTGACACCCGGCACCAATGATCCTCCCCTGCCACTGTTGTGAACCTTCTGTGATCCAAAACCTCTCCAAAAATGAAGCCAACAAAATAACCAAGTAAAATTAATAAGAAATGAAATAATTTTAAAAATAAGCAATAAAATACAAAAAAATTTTTAATTTGAAATAATTTTTAGACATTGTGTCTTTCATCACTGTAAGATCTGTTGTCTTATATGTACAGTGATATTTTCTTCCATATATTCCCCCAGTGTCTTACTTTTCTCATTTTATCTTCAAAGAAGTGTTAGGATACAGAAAAGTCACATAGAGAATGCAAAGGATTCCCATATACCCAACGCTCTCCCCCTTTTCCCCTCTCCTCTATTAATAATATTTTACATGTGGATTGTACATTTTTTACAAATGATGTACAAATATTGAAGCATTGCTACTAACCATGGTCAATGGTTTACATTATGGCTTACATTTTGGATCATATACTTTTATAGGTTTTCATTTATATAATCTAACGCTTCTTTAAAAATAAAAATATATATTTTAAAAAAACTCAATGGCTTAAACAACTCTTTGTCCTCCACGTAACTATGAATCAGCTACAGCTTAGGTGGGCTAGGCCGGACTCCAGGTTATAGGCTGCACGGTGGGCTTAGGTCTGCTCCACTTGAATTCATTGTGAGGCCCAGTCTTGGAATGGGCAATGGTACGAGCTCAAGAGGAGCAAGCAGACATAGGCAATGGCTCCTGTGGTCCAGGCTCAGAACTGGCATACTCCTCTCACTTCCACCTAGGTTTCACTGGCCTGAGCAAGTCACATGGCCAAGCCCAACATCAATGGGTCAGAGAAATATACTTTTCAGAGAAACTGCAAAGTATGTCATGACAAAGGGTGTGAATATGGGGAGGGGGAAGAACAGGGAACCTACTGCAATCTGCCACTGTCATAAGAGAACTGTGATGCTATGAGAACACATAACAGGGAGGCCAGGGAAGACTTGCCTAAGAAAGTACAGCTGGGCGGAAATCTGAAAGACAAGTAGGAACTAAGTAGGTGAAGGGGTAAGAGTCTTCCACATAAAGAGAGCAGCATATGCCAAGTCCTGATGGCCAGAGCAGACAAGGCCTTAAAGACTACTATGGTTAGGGGGAGGGGGAAGGGGGAAGCATGGTACAAGATGAGGAAAGAGAAGGAGGCAGGAGCCCCGTGGACCATGTGGAGGAATTTGTCTTTGTCCTAAAAGCATAAAACCATTCAAAGATGTTAAGCAAGGAAATAGCATAATCAGAGTTGCCCCTTCAAAAAAGTACACTCTTTCCACAGAACAGAGCACCCACAGGTGGACCAATTAGGAGGCTACCGCAAAAAATCCAGGTTAAGAGAAGATGCTGGCTTGGACCAGATAGTTGTTGAAGGGGATAGAAAGAAGTGAAAATGTTCAAGAGCTATTGTGTGGACAGAAAAGCCTACCATTCCCCCAAATCATTCCTGCCAAGGTCTACTAACAACTTCCCAATCACTAAATCCAATGACTATTCCAAGATCTTATTTTTCCTCTTCTCCACTTAACCCCACCTAACACTCCCTCCTCTTCAAATTGCTCTCTTTTCTCAGCTTCTAGAAAGCCACAAATCTCCTAGTTTTCCTCCACTCTCTTTGACTGCACATCCTCAGTTGGTCCCTTAGACGTGTGTGTTCCTCAGATCTGTCCTATAAACTCATCTTACTCCAAATCCTCCCAACCTCAAGCTAATTCAGCCAATTCCATTCTCGTGCTCTAAATCCCTCATCATGCTGGTACTGATCCATCATGCTGGTGGACCTCCTGCTCAGACTGCTCTCTCAACCCTAGGTCTGTAGATCCAGCTGCTTCCTGAGCATTTCTACTTGGGCATTCCAAACTCAATGTATCCCAAATTTAATTCCTCTCCCCTTCATTCCTTCCAACCTAAAAAATCTGCTCCTTCACAGATTTCCAGTCTCAGAGATTGCTACCCACCATCCTTCTAGTGGTTCAAATAAATAAACAAAAACCAAGAGTCAGCTGTGATTCCTCCCATGCATTACCCCTCCACATCCACTCAATTGCAAATACTATCAAAACTTCCTCCTAAAAACTCTCTCAGATTCTCCCACTCCCCTTCTTTCATTCTGCCACTGCCTGGATTTGGCCTCCACCCCTCATCTAGGGGAATCTAAAGTCTCCTAACTGGTCTAACTCACATCCCCAACCCACTCTCCATTCAGGAACTAAAGTGATCTTTCTAAAATGCAAATATGACCATGTCACTCTTCTACATAAAAACCTTCAGTGGCTCCTGAGTACCCTACAAACAGAGTTTACGAATTCCTTTGTGCCTTCCTTTTGTGTGTGTCTTCAATATGCTCACTATACCTAGGACCCAGACATGGAGCATTCTGTTCCCTCTTCCTAAGACATTCTTCACCTCTCAACACCACCTTAGGTAACTAACTCTTCAAACTAAAAGCGCCGCGAGGGCAGAGACCTCATCTTCTTTGTCCACTGCTCTTCCCCAGCAATTGGCACAATAACTCCCTCTAAACACACACCACTCTGTAGAATCATAAATGCATGGATCCTTCAGGTTCAGCCTGGAAAACACCTCCTTCAAGATTGCCTTTCGTTGCCCCTCCCAAGGCTGGGCGCACCTTTGAGGTGTTCTCAGAGCATCTACACTTTCTCCGTGGTAGCATCACCTACCTATTCACTTGGCTGTGCCCTCTCCCCCCAACTAAAACGTGAAGTTCAGTGAAGACAGGAGCTCATTCTGTTGCAGGAAGGAACCCTGGGGCTGCAGTGAACCACACATGGCATTGCCCTGAAGGAAGCTGCTGAAGACATGGAACCAAAGAGGAGAGATGCGAGTAAAGGCCGGGAAGAAGCTGGGGGTGCAGGCCCAAATGAAAGGAAACCACGTGCAAGCTTCAAGGGTACCTAGAGGACATCTGGGTGGGTGGGCCATGAGGTCAGCAGTCAAGGAGGAGTGCAAAGTTGGAAGAAGAACAGTATAAACGAGGCCAGAAAGTTCCCCATCTAACTCGCTCATCACGGGCAACATGATGATACCCTCTTTTTATGCAGAGATTCACACAGGTCAGACACTATCTCCATACCTTGCTATAATACATCAATTTTCACCAGAATCTGTTACATGTTATTGAATAAGTGGTCTTTTGGAGACTTTTACCCACTGCCTTTTTTGTTTCAAAGGGGCAGATTGCATTTAAATAAAACCTGAGGTGTATGGTAATGTCTTTTATAATGGATAAATGAAATCAGTCAACTCCTTCCCAAGTTATTAAAGAAGAACCTTTTAAAAGGCAAAATGCTAAGTACTTAAATTGAAACAGAATCCTTACTTAATCCAGTCAATTAAATATAGTAACATAATCAGGGACAAGGCAACTCTAAGGGCAAAACCCAAGCAAAATCAAATATTGAAACTAAAGAAGTTAAAGGATTGAAGATCCCCTGTTGACAGGCAAAAGCAGAACCTCTTTGGGTCTTCCATCTCTTAGTTATTAATAGCAGACGATACCACATCAGTCACCAAGCCTGAACCAAGGACCTTCTGCCTGAGGTTAGGTCTCCAAAGCATCCACTCAGCACATCCAGACTCGTAAATATGATGTTCCCTTTGCTATTTTTCTCCACCTGACTCAGAGCAGGTTGTCATCTTGGGAGAGAGCTGCCTCCTCCCAAGGTGAATGCAGGCGGCTCAGAGCGGGTGACAGGCTGCATACACACCTCTTCCCTATTCTCTGGGCCCTCAGAGCCACAGTCTGAAAACCTAAGGCGTGATGGTCCCTTTTTTAAATGGGCCATGGTTCAGAACACAGAGAGCGGGAAGGTGCAGAAAATAGGAAAAGGCCAAGAGGAAAAGAAAGCCAAAGGGCACGCCGTGCTGGGGAATGACAGGGACCCTGCTTGCCTCTGCCGGAGAGGACAGGGGATCTCCTCTGCAGCAGCTGAAAGGGGCCATCATGGATAAGATCAGTAATTAGAAAAGGAATAGTAATTACCATAGATATGACAAGGAGGCCTGCAAGACAGGGAGTTCTGTCAGAGTCCATAATTCTTGCAAATGAGCAGCAAGCCCTGGATGATTGAAGTCCTCCCTCATGAATTATACAGGGGGCCACGCATGGGACACTCTGGGCGCTGCTCGGCCAGAAGAGACCACTTGTGGTGGGGAGAGCTGGGCCCCAGAGGCGTCCCCAAGAGGTGGAAACAGAAATCCAGCCTTCGTGCCAGCAATCCGAGTGGTGCATGCCACCCCACGGGGACTTGGCTGCAGGGGGAGGCTCCCGGGAACAGAGAAGGCAGCCTGACAATCCTGCACTGAGAATTCGGGAGAAGTTCATGGAAAAGGGACATTCCGATTGGGCCTCGAACAGGTAGCTGTTTGATAGGTGGAGGTAGCAAGTAGGGCCTTTAGGAGGACAGGGGAACAGCATAAACGAAGAACAAAAAGTGGGAGAACCCAAGACAATGCAATCAGCTCAATTGGCTGCAGCTTAGGAAAAGAAGCACTAAACTAGAAGAGTCGCCTGAAGGCTGGGAGGTTGTGCAGGCACTAGTTTCTCAACAGGGAAGCATCCTGGCTCAGACCGTGCCTCTGGACAGACCCTGCCTGCCTGCAGCGTTTGGAGGAGAGAAGAGATAGAGGCAGGCAGAGCAATTAAGATATTTTCGCAATCATTAAGTGTATGAGAATGTGAATTTAGATTTGAACCTGGGTGACTGGGAGGATGGTGATGCCATTAGCCAAGAAAAAGGAAGCAAGAACAAATTTGGGGAGGAAGCAGACGAAACCCCTTTGGATGGGCTGAGTCTGCACATATTTGAGGTAGGAAGACAGGGCAAAACCCGCAGTCCACCTCTGCCTCCCAAAAGCTGGTGCTTCTACACCCCCTCACCAAGCTCGAGTCCACACAAGTGCAAACATGATGTCGTACCTATTCCTATTTGGGGGCCCATGCACACAGCAGTGAATTCTTTTTTAAAAATTAACATAATGAGATGCCACTACAACCAACCAATAAGAAGGAACAAGACCTGAATCTCGTACCACTTCAAATTCAGATCCCTAGTACCGCCCAAAAAACCCCACCTCTCATTTCCAATCTGATGGGACAGAACAGGGAATCTGGCGAAGCAGTCAGAACATTCTAATGTTTGCAAACGGTGGAAGTTCAAGCAAGAGTCAACCAAGTGGGAAAGGAGGGGGAGGGGGCACTCAGAATGTTGTGGTCTTGGCCCACTCAAGAAAAACAGAATCAAAAATCACTTTCAACACCCACACCCTCATTCAGAAGGAGAAAGACATTAAAAAGCACTGCCTATTGGGGAAAAGTTGTATAAATCATTTTATTTGATGCTTGATCATTTACTCAGCACAGGCTTCAGCGACACCTGATTAGGTTTAATTTTAAACCAGCAAGCACACCACAAACCGTATTGTCAGAGAAAGTTCCATTTCTCTCCAAGCCTGATGGGCGACTATTGTAATGTAAAACCCTGGGATTTAAATAACACTAGCGGATTCTATTATGAGGAGAAAGGTTTGTATTTTGGAGTCTTTTAACTTCAAAGGCGCCCAGATACCAAACCATGAATTACCTGAAACAATGGGCTTCCATGATCAGCCCTTCACCCCTTTCTTTAGGAAAAGGCTACTTGACTTGACTAACGAGCTGGACTCCGTGATCCAATTATCTCTGAGAAACAGCCCCAGGTTCTCAAAATTAACACCAGTTAGGAAAATTGGAGAAGGGGTGAGGCCACTGGCTCCTACAGCAGAGCTCTAACTACCCAATACCCACGTTCATCCCGGGAGAGCTTGCCAAGGGGCCTCAGGGCACACGGGAGGATCATCTCCCCAGGAAACATAGGAGGAAGTGATATTATTAGGACCAGAAGGAGAAATGCTCAAGAGTCCTGAATCCACACAAGAGTCTTCAGAAATCCCTCATGCACCCAAAAAGCTGCCCGTGGCACCCTCTGACAAGGTCCGACTCCTGGAGCTGTGCTGCCCTTCAAGGGCCTCGTCCACAACACGGGAATCTCGCTCTGATGTCCCCAGAGGGCATTTCTAGTCTCCCCCAGGGAGATTTTTGAAACTGACTGTGTGCCAGATGTTGTGCTAGAGATAAAAGGACCTCTGAGCAGAGCCTGGTGGGTGACAGCGCCACAAAGGAGCACCTTTCCTGCAGTGTGATAAACACCATTCAAGAGATGGGCACCAACTTAAGGGCAGAACAATCAGGAACAATTTCCCATATGTGTGGATCTTGAGGGGTGTGCCTCAAGACCACGTCCACTGAATCAATTGAGTGCTGTATCATACACACACACAGGCATTCCACAGGCCAATGGAAGGGATCAGCCCCCCCCAGAAATGGGATGTGATACCATTCAAAGTGCAATGGTATTACAATGGCGGCTCAGGACATGTCTCCACTCCAAAAACCCTCCCAAAAGGTCTAAGGCCAACTACCCTTGTGCTAAAGTCCCCTGACAGAGGGAACTGCTTTAAGTAGCAAGGCTGGCCTCAAGAGCAGGAAGCACTAGCTGTCCCACTTTCTCTTTGTGAGGCTGCATCTTGCCACCAGAAGGTTTTCCTTCTTTAATTTCAGGATTCCTAGATTTCAAAGGAATTCTGGGTAAGGAATCACCCAACCATCCCAGAGAGATGGCTGGGACTTGGGAAGAATACTGCATGCAAACTGCATTTTCTACATTGTATTATAAGGGCTTGTTCTCCGAGAACTCAGATGGGGTCCCCAGTCCAGCAGCAGCACCTGGGAAGCTACCAGAAATGCAAAGTCTTGGGCCCATCCCAGAGCTACAGAATCTAAAACTCAATGGAGGGGAGCCCAATAGTTCCTTCAAGGGGAAGGTTTCCTTGGTCAGGAATGAGATGGTCAAGACAATAAGAGCAGCAGCTGCTAACACTGAGCAGTTACCATCAGCCAGACGCTACCCTGAATACCTTACAAGCCTCGTCTCATTTAATCCTCACAACCAGCATTTTACAGATGAGGAAATCGAGCCACAGAAAGGTGAAGCAACTGATGCAGACTCACAGCAGCAAACAGAGCAGCTGAGATTTGAAGCTGAGCAGCCTGCCTTCAGAGCCCACGCTCTCAGCCTCTCTGCAGATGTACCAACTCCTCCACTGCATCCTCCAAATGCAGCCTGTGTGAGGCCCTGCCTGGAGGTTTCCCTGCATATTGGCACATGACACTGAGAATTCCTGGCGACGAGAACTCACTAAACTTTGGATACGCAGCATTTCCAAATCCTTACTTTGAGTAGCACTAATCATCATCACTTTGGAGAAGGCCCACCTCTGTTACTCTTCTACTGTCCCACTGCACAGTGGCCTCTGCAGCTTTCAACCGTAAGGCGAGCACAGCTGTTATGCTGGCCGCACTTTGGTTTACACATGGTCTCATACCATCTAACCAAGTAGCAGCAAGAGAAAAGATCTCCACCGCTTCCCAAGCAGTCTGCTAGTGAAAAACAGCTCTCTCTTGGGCCATCATCGGGAGTGAAGGGGGCAGGTAGGGGAGGGAGGTTTGCAAAATCCTAGAATTGTTGCACAGACCAACCCCCATGCGAGTAAACCTGACCTGACACCCAAAGCTCAGAAGGGCGACCAGCACAGCACATCATGCCAATTCCACCTCATGCCAAGGCCCACAAGCCCTGACATCCCAAGCTCATCAGGGCTGGCCACACCCTCTTCCTGCCTGCTGTTAGGACCTCAGCAAGAGAGGGAAGCTGAAGGACACAGACAAGGAACAGATGTGGGGCTTTGCTCTCGTTCGGGGCAGAAGGCAGCTTCAAGATGTTTCTTTCTCCTCTCCACCTCCTGTCAATGCCTGACCCTTGCTAAACTGCAAAGATGGCTGTTTGAAATTAAAAGCACACGCCACATGCATGGCTGACGAAGTTTTCCCCTCCTGATTCAGCAGTACAGAGGAAGAATTTTCACCCCCACAAAGAATTCTGTCTAGCGAGTATTTAATGGGCACCTACAATGTGCCCTGCACAGCAAGCTGAACACTAAGGGGGATGAAAAAGAAGGTAAAGAAATGGTCTCTGCCACTAGAGAGTTCTTCCACTCGTGGGGCACTCCTTTCCTCTTGCCCAGTCTGGGGGAACTTTGGGCAAGCTACTTAACCCTTCCTCGCTGGCAGATGGGGAGAGTAAATCCACCTCAAAGGGTTGTTATGAGGATGAAATGAGACAAGAGTGGAAGAGTGTCTGGAACATTCGGGCTCATGAGTGTTAGACCCCCTTGCCTCTTCCCTCCTCCAGCTGTAGGGAGATAGGAAATCATAGGACAACATACAATTTGGTGTCAGGTTGACAGGTGTGGGAGTTTGGGGCAAATGGGCGGGGGGGTGATCAACATTGGCAGAGGGGCCTGGAGGCTAAAGATGTTGAGCTTAGGCTTAAAGGCTGGACAGGGTTTGGTAGAAAAGATTTGGGAGAGGAGGAGGCAGGGAACATTCCAGGTAGAGAGAATGGATTTGTGGCTAAGGAATAGGTGGGCAAGTTGGAGGGAGAGAGGGAGATGAGGGGTCTCTAAAAGGTGCAGCAAAGAAGCCTGGCTTGAGCCTGAAGCCAGAGGGTCAAAGACAAAAGGCCAAGCTCTCCTTCCACAAATCTTCCCTGACGGAGGGAGACGTGTTCCCTGAACAACCCGGAGACCCCCACGAGGCTACATCTGTGCTGGAACAATTGCTCCTTTTGGGGGACGGGGGTGGGGGGGGTCTCAGAACTTTCCACTCAATTTCCAACATCAAAGAAATTCGAAATAAACATTCAATATTTCAGGAACTGGTTTACATTAGAGTACATCAGCATGGGGAGAAAAACCATGTAGTCATTTAAAAAGATTATCATGAATACTATGGAAACACAGAGAAATGCTTTTGACAAGTTAAGTGAAAAATAGCAGAACTCAAGACAATATGTGTACCATGATCGAGAGCCTGGCGCATGGAGGGGGCACAGGCTTGGAACCAGGGAGAACCATGCTCTGATACTGACTCTGCCACTTACTGGCTGTAAGAACTTGGGCAGGTTTTACCTCAGTTTCCTTGCAGGGTTGCCAAAAGATTTTTACTGCTTGGCACATAGCTGAAGCTCAACTCTCCCACTCCATTGTATGCAGGGTGAGACAAAGCTCTTTAGATGGAAATACGTTTTTTTCAAAATATGTGTATAGCAGAAGGCAGTAAGTAAAAGTGAAGAGGAGAGAAGCTTCTCGAAGGCAGTGTCTTGCTCAGTGCTATGTCCCCCACATTCAGTAAAAGCAGAATTAAGGTAATGGGATGATGGGCGGTTTACTACTACTTACAGTTGTTAAAAAGGCAGTTAGGAAACCCCTATCTCTACAAAACACCAAGGGAACGTGACCACGATGAGGCATTTCTTCTCTCTGGAAGCCAACTTCATTGCTCAAGGCAGAAGGCCCGGCAGCAAGCAGCCATGGCTCACAAACCGACCAGCCCACGTGGGAGTTCAACAGCATCTCTGTACCATGGCCGGGCACTGGGGCCAGGACCAGACTCAACCCTTTCAGGGTGTGGGAAAGCAGGGCCTGGCCAGGACCAGCTGGCACTGAGGCTCAGGGACATCCTAACTATTGCCCGCTAAGTGACTAGCCCTTCTCCAGGGGAGGATCCCTGGCCTCCTGTATTCGGGGACTGTGGCTGCTCAGGTGGACAATCCCTGGGGCTGCACTAGACTAGGGGCCACTACAGGAAAGGGCCCACTCTGCAGAGAGGGTAACTCAGAGCCACACAGGCCTTTAGACACCAGAAAGGATGGCTCTCATCCACACCACAGCTGGCCCAAGCCACCACCTGCTCCACACAGCTCCCCCCACCCCAGATATCCCTAATGGATACCCCAAATCCCTCCCTACCAGGGAGCTGAAGCGGTGCAAGAGATTAAGCACCTCTCTCCCACTCCGGAAGGTCCCAGGATCGGTTCCCGGTGCCGCCAAAAGAGAAGACAAGCAGACAGAGAACACACAGTGAACAGACACAGAGAGCAGACAGTGAGCACAAAAACAACAGTGTTGGGCGGGGGGGCGGGGTGGAATAAATAAATAAATCTTTTTTTTTTAATGGCAGCTTCCTTTGAAAAAAATGTATCCCTCCCTAAAGACTGGAACTCCTTCAAAAGCCTTTCTGTCCTTCAGCTTCCTGTTTCTATCTTCATTGAAAGGCCAATACATGCAAGATACTTAAAACGCATCCGGTCAACTCAAGCTTAACATGAGAGTCTGACCTGTCGTCAGAGAGTTTTGATGGAGGCCAAGAAAAGTAGGAGGGTGCCGGAGTCTTGAGGAAGAAGGGAGCAAGTTCCATTAGAAGGAAAGGGAGGAGCAGGGAAGAACTAGTGAGTCCGCTGAAGACAAGCATCTTAGACTCCTCCACGCTGCTGAGCCCCAGGGCGGGTGCCCTTGCAGTAGGTGCCACAGCACACGACGCAACCAGGAGGGGAGGAGTCCCTGGAAGCCAACGCTGCAACCAGGCTCCAGGCTCTCAGCCTCAACTGGATGCCCCAGGCTGGGTCCTTCTCCCCCACACCCATCTCCAACCAGCATGGCTACAGGCCCCCACCCCTGCCCTAAGGAAGAGCGTCCTTCTGCAACTCCAAGAAAAGCTAACAAGTCGCTGGCTCCCCTGCACCCCGCCATCCTCCTCCATCACTCAGCCCTCGAGCACACGCGGGCGGCACGCCAGTCCCCAGCCACCCCCCCGAGCCCCTCACACCAGCACGGATGCACACGCACATGGAGAGTCAGCAAAACAGCTGCACACCCACCTTATCGGACAAGAAGCTGAGACCCACTCGGGATGTAATCAAAGTCATCAGAAAGAGATGGGAGGGGGGAAGATGGGGGAGGCAGAAAGCATCCCAGGCCCTGGGTGCAGGCTGGGCTCAGGCTCTCCTGAACCTCTGCAGCAAGGACCCAGAAGCTGCCAGGGCCTTCGGTTGGTGGGGGGTGGGGGGGGAGGAAG
>JAQZBX010080302.1:0-13849 GCA_029593785.1 Cabassous unicinctus
CACGGGGGCCACCTTTTCAGTTCTCCAAGAGACAACCGGGGAACTTTCATCCCAGAAAACTTCTATCATAGGGGCAACAGGAAAACCTAAATCTTACCCCTGGACTCAAGCCCGAATTACTGACTTAGGAAAGGGTACTATTACCCCCTCCTTATTAATGCCAGAATGCCCATACCCCCTCTTAGGCCAAGACTTGCTGCAGAAATTAAAGGCAACCATTTCTTTTAAAGACAGGGAAACAATTTTGCAATTGGGAGAACAGCTCCCTCAATTAATTATGTTAACTGTCCCTATCTCCGAAGAATATATTCTATTTGAACAAGAGCCCAAGGGGGTTATAGGAGAAGGCTATATCCAGGAACTACTTACTAAAATCCCAGGGGTCTGGGCAGAAAGCAACCCACCAGGATTGGCTTTGCATCAACCTCCTATCATTGTGCAACTCATAAGTACTGCTCTCCCCATCCAAGTCAAGCAGTACCCTACACCTCAGAAGGCAAGGGAAGGCATAACAAAACATATCAAGAGATTAAGAGAACTAGGGATACTGACTCCCTGCCAATCACCCTGGAATACCCCACTTCTACCAGTAAAAAAGCCAGGGACCGAAAATTATAGACCAGTACAGGACCTAAGAGAAGTCAATAAGAGGGTTTAAACTATTCACCCCACTGTGCCTAACCCTTATACCCTTCTGAGCTCTCTGCATCCAGGACGGACTTTCTATTCTGCACTGGACCTGAAAGATGCCTTCTTCACCTTACCGTTGGCACCTCAGAGCCAACCCATCTTCGCCTTTGAATGGACGGACCCCGAAGGGGGATTTTCAGGCCAGCTAACCTGGACTAGACTCCCGCAAGGATTCAAGAACTCTCCAACCATCTTTGATGAAGACCTGAGCCGAGACCTCCTGGGATTCAGGGAATCCCACCCTCAGGTAACTCTTTTGCAATATGTAGATGACCTTCTTCTTGCAGCAGCATCAGAAGAGGATTGCCTAATCGCCACCAAGGAACTGCTCTCTGAACTAGCACACCTCGGCTACCGGGTGTCCATGAAAAAGGCTCAAATCTGTGTGCAAAAGGCCACATATTTGGGCTACCATCTGGAAGAAGGTAAGAGGACCCTATCTCTGGGACGGATAGAAGCTATCCGAATATCCCAACTCCAACCACCAAGCGCCAGGTATGGGAATTTCTAGGGGCAGTAGGCTACTGCAGGCTCTGGATACTCGGGTATGCTGAAATTGCAAAACCCTTATACGCCTGCACAGGCAAACAAGACCCTAACTTTCATTGGACTCGAGAAGAAGAACAGGCCTTTATAGCCCTCAAGCAAGCCTTAGCCTCAACCCCTGCCTTAGCCCTACCCGACATCATGAAACCTTTTCAGCTGTTTGTAGCTGAAAAGAAGGGGATTGCCTAGGGGGTCCTCACCAAACCTTAGGGCCTTGGAAACGCCCAGTGGCCTATCTCTCCAAACAACTAGACCCTGTAGCTGCAGGATGGCCATCATGCATGAGAGCGATAGCTGCAACCGCCCTTCTTTTCAAAGAGGCACAGAAATTGACCTTGGGCCAGGACTTGCAGATTATCGGGGGCCACACCACTGAGGCCCTCTTTAGATCCCCACCTGACCGTTGGATTTCGAATGTGCGCCTTACTCCATATCAGGTGCTGCTACTAAATCCTCCTCAAGTCACTTTCTCTAAGTCCACGGCTCTCAACCCAGCTACTCTGTTGCCAGATTCTAAATATGGAGAAATTGTCCATGATTGCCTGGACATTTTAGAGGCTATCACTGGATCGAGGCCTGACCTTCGGGACACTCCCCTAGAAAACCCAGACTATGAGCTTTATAATGATGGAAGCAGTTATCTGAAAGAAGGACGAAGATATGTAGGCGCAGCAGTGGCCACGGAAAATCAAGTACTCTGGTCACAGGCCTTGCCCCAAGGAACCTCCGCCCAGAAAGCAGAACTAATTGCTCTGACCCAGGCGCTTCACTGGGCAAAAGGCAAGAAAGTCAACATCTATACTGACAGCCGGTATGCATTTGCAACTACCCTGGTATATGGAGCCCTCTACCAGGAAAGAGGCCTTTTAACATCGGCTGGAAAAGAAATAAAAAATAAGCAAGAGATTTTAGCTCTTTTAGCAGCTATATGGCTACCTAAGGAGGTAACCATTATCCATTGCAAAAGGCATGAGACCCAACCAAGTCGCACCAAGAAAGGGAATGACCTTGCAGACCTGACTGCAAAGCGGGTAGCATTGGAAGAAGCGAAACCACTTGAAATCTTGCCACTTCTTCCCCAACGAGCCCTACCTACTCCTCCTAGCTATAACCAAGAGGAACAAGAATTAGGACAAAAACTGAATTGCACCACTGAGGCTGAATCTTAGCAACGATTGCCCGACGGGTGCCTACTGCTGCCAAGGGCATTAGGCATTGCCCTAGTTCAGGACCTCCATTATAGCACTCACCTTGGTACCTCAAAATTAATTGCTCTAATTAATAAACATTTCTATGTTCCAGATTTGAAGACCATCGCCAACTCAGAAGTAACCTGTTGCTCAGCATGCGCTCAGGTCAACCCAGGGCCCCCAATCTCTCGCAGTGTAGGGGTCCGAATCAGAGGCCATGAACCAGGAGAACATTGGGAATTAAATTATACTGAAATTGGAAAAAGCAAATATGGCTATAAATATCTCCTGGTCTTTGTAGATACTTACTCTGAATGGACTGAAGCTTTTGCCACCAAGCATGAGACTGCCAATATAGTCACCAGACACCTCCTGACAGGAATTCCTCCCACCATTTGGCTTACCCTTGGCATTGGGGTCTGACAATGGCCCGGCTTTCATAGCCAAGATATCCAAAAGTCTAGCTGAGGTACTTAAAATAGACTGGAAATTACATTGTATTTACAGGCCCCAGAGCTCAGGACAGGTAGAGAGGATGAATAGAACTTTAAAGGAAACTTTAACTAAATTAAAACTGGAGACTGGAGAAAGTTGGGTAAGTCTTCTCCCTTTCGCCTTACTAAGAATCAGATGTACCCCTTATTTGAAACATTTAACCCCTTTTAAAATAATCTATGGAAGACCACCTCCCATAATCCCCAAGTTACACCTAGACCACCTGGGTGATTTAACTAACCAGGAGTTTCTCAAGTCCTTACAGGCTATCAACCTCATCCGGAAAGAAGCATGCTTTCTAGCCCAGCAGAGGAGACAACCAGAGGACGCTCAGCTTTCAACAATTAACATAGAGCCTGGGGATTGGTTTTGGACTAAGAAATTCAATAGAGAGACTTTAGAACCCACCTGGGAAGGACCCTTCCTTATGATCCTCTCTACTCCAACAGCTGTTAAGGTAACAGAGAAATGCCATTGGTTACACCATACACAGGTAAAAAAGGCACACCCTGACCAGATCCCAAAGAAATGGGAGGTCAGACCAGATGGCAAGGACTCACTCCGACTCAGATTTGTTTCCTTCTAAGCCTTAGTCTACCTGCTACTTTCGCCTCCTCCACTCCCACCAAGTACCAATGGGTCCTAATTCGAACCAGAGACGGAAAGCATATAGCTACCAATGAGACTTATAGCACTGCCCAGGTAACCCTCACCACTGACTTTTCCCAGTTCTTTGATGACAACCTTTGCGACCATGAGCTTGGAGAGAGAGCCAGAATGGGAGCTCCTCATTATCCCTTGGCACGTAACTCTCTCACCGATGCCCAATTAAACGCCATAAAATGTGACAAGGGTAAAACCAGCCAGGTACTATGGCATACCCAGCACTATGCTTGTCCTGAACACCCCACAGGACAGAGGAGGCAATGTGGGTCTATTGCTGATTACTATTGTAAAGCTTAGGGATGTGAAACCTTAGCATTAGGATGGACTCCTGGAGGAGGAACTAACTCCAACTTAAACCTCCTCCAAAAAACTACTTTTAATCCACCCATGCAAAATTGGAAAGTCCATCCTAACTGTAATAACCAGACTTGCAACCCCGTTACCCTAACCATTAAAAACCCCTCTGATCCCCAATGGGCTACTGGTAGAACTTGGGGTCTGCACCTATATGCCTCCGGCCAAGACCCTGGAACTCTGTTCACTGTACAGAAACTTCCCTGGACTTCTAAGAATAAACCTACTAACTCTCAATCGGGGCTCCCAATTAAAAACCCTATTGGGCCTAACCCGATCCTGAACTCCTCATTGGCCCTAAACAACAAAATTAAGAATGTCACCTCCCGAAGAAATATAACCATGCCTACTACCAGCCCTAACTCTTTCCAACTCCCGGCGCCATCGCACCCACTGAACTCCTTTAGTAATTCATTGCTAACTATGTTAGATTCTGTTTTCTCCCTTCTGAATGAAACTCAGCCTGCCATCACCACTGAATGTTGGCTCTGTGTCGATCCAGCACCACCATATTACGTAGGGATTAGTGCCAACCTGACGGGAGAAATTGCCCCCCGGAACGTCTCCTACACCGATAATGACAACTTTGGGGCTGGTAACCTGTCTGATTGTTCCCGCCAAAGAAAACTCACCCTCAGCAACCTCCAAGGACAAGGGGTCTGTTTCACCAGCAGCGGATACTCCATAGACAACTCGCCTTATAAGGACAATTGCCTAAACACTGTTCCCCTTACTGCTTCTGGATCCACTTGGACTTTAATCACCCCCAACGGTACCTGGTTTGCCTGCTTATCTGGTATCACCTGTTGCATTGCCCCTAGTACTGCTTCTAACTTATGTATTAGTGTTTATATAATTCCCCAGGGTTACCTATATGCTGAACCCTCAGGCACTGCCCACTTCCTAGCTCAGGATCAACATCTTAAACTACAAAAAAGGACTCCAATTCTAATCCCTATCTTAGCCACCTTAGGGATTGCAGGTTCAGCAGCCATAGGATCTGCGGCCATGATTACCTCTGATATTAATATTAGAAAACTTTCAGCTACCTTCTCTGCTGATGTTGCTCTCCTTCAGACCCAAGTACAGTATCTTGAAAAACAAGTTAACTCCTTAGCAGAAGCAGCTATACAGAACAGAAGAGGACTAGATTTACTATTTCTGAAACAGGGTGGCTAATGTGCCGCCCTCGGAGAAGCCTGCTGTTTTTATGTAAACCATTCAGGAATTATTAAACAATCAATGCAAGAACTGCAAAAGAGACTCAGAGAGAGAGAACTAGAAGCACAATCCTCTGAGTCTTGGTTTCAGAGCCTTTTCAATTGGTCTCCATGGCTAACTACTTTAATTTCAGTCCTAGCAGGCCCTCTCATACTGTTACTTTTAGGTCTTACTTGCGGACCTATCATTATCAATAAGCTTGTAGCTTTTCTCAAGGACAGAGTCCAATCGGTCAAACTAATGGTATTAGCCCAACCCTACCAACACCTGCCAATGACTGGACACCACTATGATGAGTCAATGATTTGACCCACTAAGAAGAAAAGTGGGGAATGTTGAACCCTAAATTAGCCTACCCATAGGCCTTCATGGCAACCAGAGTAACTTAGAGAAGAAAATTTTCCACTGTCCCCTAGGTGTCCTATCTAAAAAGCACACAAACTCCCTCCCTTGAGCAATCTTCCAAGGACAAGGACATCTCAGCCCTGCAGCTGTGTCCCAGGCTATCAGGACACCACATACCAAGGGAGTTGTGCAGACACTAGCTAACCACCAATATCCGCTTCTGTACACCCTGCTGGCTTGCAAACTGTGTCGGCAACCCCCTATAAAAGGGAGCCATTTTAGAACCTCAGGGCTGCAGTTCTCTCGTGCATGAAAAGTGCTGCAGATGCCTGCGGGTTTAGCTCAATAAATTGTATAAAATTGGTTAAGTCTGAGTGTGGTCGATCTCCTGGTTTATAACACTACCTGAGGCTTACAGGATTCAGCAGCCAGCTCTTTATTGAAGCACTTTCTCAATGCTGTTAACAAGGGCCAAGCGGCAGCTGCAGCCAAGGCTTTTACTTTTTATTTAAAGTATCCTCTACATTCTTCTTTAACTGTACTAACCTTGCATGCATATAGGTGGCATCCCCCAAATCGTACCGGACCCCAAGGTTTTATGAGACATGCCAGGTCAAACTGTTACTGGATTTGGTCTAGGTTCTTGACTTATGCTGCAGAAATGAATTTCAGAGCATGTCGGGTTAGTTAGGCCAGTAATTTATTAATGTAGGGAGGAAATAGAAATGAGAGAAAATAAGAGATCCTGGGTCCCCGGTAGAGAATAAGGGGCTGAAGAGTGATAAAGTGGGCTGATTTATAGACCTTAATTTCCCATTATAGATTATAAATGCCCAGGTTTTAATTGCATGTTGTTCCATGCAGGGGAGACACTGCGAAAGCAGGGCACAGAAGCCAAGACGGACAAGGAGAGAGCAGGAGAGCTAGTGGGGGTGAGAAAGGTTTTGTGCTTGCTTTTTAAACCATTAATTATTCCACCCCTTTGCTAATGGCATGGGAGGAGTCCCAGGTGTTTGCTGTTTTGATTGATTACCCCACCCATCAATCCCCCAGGTGGGCACAATGATAATGTCCCTGAAGAATATATGGGGGCTTTTCCTGGCTCCGGGAGGAATCGTTTCGCCAGATTCCAGATCTGTCTATTGTTTACCTATATGAAGCTTGCTTCATAACCACATAGAATGGTGCCAACCAGGGATTTCTCCAGTAGAGTTCCAGTGACTGACATGCTGTCCAAGGCTTTTACACCATTAGGAGATCCTGGAATTTCCTGCTGACTATTCCATGAGGTCAAGTCTGGGATGGTTGACCATATAATTTGATATTCCAGAGAAACCACACAGGAGCTCAGCATCAGTCATGCCTTTATTTACTCATGTAACCCAATGGCAGATCAGAAAGGTTATGCACTGCCTTTTGGGGACTACAGGTTTATATAGAGATGTGTACTTGCGCATATGGGGAACAGCGTATTTTTTGTGGCATAGGTAATGGGCACAATGTCAGTAGGTACAGTTAATAATAAACTTACCTAGAGGTTATGTGCATAAATACAGGTTAGACATCTTGTAACCTCTCTTATGGTCATCCCATCAGAAAGAGTCCAGCTGATAGCCAGTTCAACCCCACCCTTCCCACCAATCTATACAAATGACTACTGGGAGGGAGAAGCAGGAATTCCATCTTCCTGTTCCCACACTCAGACCAACCAATCCACATTCAGGGGCCTTGAGGTCAAGGAAAGGGCATTTTGCCTTCATTTATCCCACCCAATGAAATGAGCCTTTTATTTGAAAGAAAACTAGTGGTTAATAAAAATTGCAGAAAAGATGATTAACATAGTGTTTATCAATCTGAACTTTCTATTAGCCAGAGATTTGGTGAGTCTCTGAGTGAGTCTTAAACTAATAAATGATACTTCAAAATGATGTGCATCTTGCATTTCAAATTCAAATTTATTCAGAAAAATTATTAGAATGTTTAATACTCCTATTGTTAAATTTTTGGGGGGGTTTTGAAAATTAACAATCTCTTTGAAGTGGACAATCTTGTTATTCAGAAGACAAAATGACTAAAATAGTCAGTTATCAGAATATTCTAAATTAATTTTAGCATTTTTATTTCTTTCCAGTGTTTATCTCTAAAGTTATTATATTTTTCTGGTAATTTAAATGCAACTTAAAATTTTTCATTTTATCCACTTTCAAATACACAATTTAGTAGTATTGATTACATTCACAGAGTTGCTTTTGAAAAGCTCTTATCTTTGACAATATCATTGCTGATCTGCTGTGCAAAGCCATTTTCTCTGACATGATCCTACACATTCTCTATAAGCCTCAGTCCATTTCTGTTTTCTTGAGAATGAAAAATGTTACTGTTCTATGTAGGAAGTGACTGTTAAATCCACAGGATGTCAAGGCTACACATTGGGCAATAGCAGATCAGGGACAGGGTGACAGTGGGGTATAAACCTCTTTTCAATGTTTCCAAAGCTGTATAACTTTGGTCTCAATATTTTAATCTTTCATATGATTACTTTTCTTTTTATTATCTTTCATTATGGAATCTAGTCAATGAATCTCTGTAGTCTTCACATATTTATGTATATTTTATGCATGTGTCCTCTTAAGAAGGACATTTCAAGGATGGGCCCCTGGCACTGTGAATTTCCTGCCCTGATAATCATCTGGTGCCGCTTGTTTCTGGTTTCTGGGTTCAAGGTTGGTTAGGCCTTTTAATAGATCTAACATCTCCCTAGGGGTTGCAGGGGTGGAAAATAGTGAAACATCTGCACACAATAGAAAATGAGGGAGAGAGGGCTGGGGGCAGGGAATGTCTGGTTAATGGCAGCTGAACGTGTGTCTATGATCTCCCCATCTTTCTTGGCTTGACAATCCATAAATTCTCCAATATAATTGCTGTTTTATATGATCATTGCTCATTTTGAGCTTAGTTATTAAGTAATTTCATAGTTTACCCTCAGAATGTGTGGATAGATGCTTTAGAGTTCTAAGGAGCCTTCACCATCTACTCCAACAAAAGGAACCTATTATTTATTTAATACACTCTAGACTCATTATCCACATTCTATCTCAATGTAATCCTTAATCATCATGTAAATATATAGCTCACCATTAATTCCTGAGACTTCCAGAGGATGTCAAATGGATGTGCCTTGTATAAGAGACATATTTTTACATGATACCTTTTTTGCAAAGTACAAAAACTTTAGTGTTGGGGATTGCACTGGGAAATTATATCATCAACATGAATGAAACATTCAAGACAAGGAACTGAAGAGAAGAAAAAGTTGTATCTCATTAATTTTCCTCTTATAGAGAAAACAACTTAATAACTTGGTGGAAACATTACCATCAGCAGTGTTCTTTGGGGGAAGAGGCATTAAAATTTAACCCCTAATTAACTTCAGTTGCAAATGAGTGTCTATGTATTATAAAATATATCCAGCTTATAACTTTAAAAGGTGGGCAGAACTGATAAACTTATTGTTTTGCATATTTTATCAAACTTAAAATTGTCTTTAAGATTTCGATGTCATGAAATCATACTTTTTGAGGGATTTTAGATCTTGTCCTCGTAGCTCATTTCTTTGGTTGTATTGCATCATACCAAAAGATATGTTGAGCTCCTAACCCCAGTTACCTCAGAATATGAAATTATTTGTAAATAAAGTCATTGCAGATGCAATTATTTAAGATGAAGTTATATTGAGGTAGGGTGGACCCTTAATGCAATATGACTGGCACCCTTATTTTTGCAACCAAAAAGTCTTTTGCTTCCATAGATCTTTAGCTTCCATAGATCTCTCTGGATCTAAGTAGCACCCAATTGTTAACATTTAAAAATACATCATTGATCTAGATTTATAGCAAACATATTTCAAATAATTATTAGAGTTCAGTTAATCCAATTGTCAATTGGAAAGAGGAGATAAAAGTGAAACATTCTATGAGAAATAAATAGAGAATTGTGGCATCCCTCAACCAATAATTTTTTATCAGTTGACAAGTGTTCATATAAAACAATAGCCTAGCAAAGACTTTAAAATCTGAACAGAGATTAGAACATACACAGTCCCCTGGAGAGCATTGCCCTAGACGTGAGTGGTTCTGCTACTTTTGGTGTTGTAAATGCATCTTTAAAATGTCATTCCATTAATCAGTGTGCAAACCCACCAACAGCCATTTCTTCTTTCGAGCAAAATGAAGAACCAGGTGCACTGCTCAATGTTCTGCCCACTGGGAGATTTCCCCTCACCACTGTCTTTCTGGGGCATCCAAGAAAGGGACTGTGGTGTTTTGCTGCTGTCCACTATCCAGTGGTACCTGCATATCATGCAAAACTATCTGTAAACCAAGTCCGAGTTTTCTCTTCCTCAGTCAACTGATTGTAAAGAACTCCCCAATAAGCCATAGCTCTGGACTGGGAAAGAGAAAGTAATATGGCAGCAGTGGTGACCAGGGCATTTGGGCCACTACCTCATGTAATTTACTTGTGCCTTCAGGACCCATTGTAGCCCTATCTCGTATATACTACTTCCAGTTTGTGATGGAGTGCTGCCATGTACATGCAACTTTAGGTTTCAGCAGGACAGACAACACTCAGCACATGATATTCAGCTCAAATCTCATGGTAACTTGATGACCCATGGTTAAGCATTCAGTCTTTACTTAGGCCCAGTAGCAGGCCAAAAGCCACTTCTCAAAAGGAGAATACTTATTTGTGGAAAATGGCAGGGATTTGCTTCAAATCCTAAGGGTCTGCATTGTGATTCTCATATAGTGGTGTGTCAAAGGCTCCAGACAGCATCACTCTTTGTCACTGACACTTGCAGCACCATTGGATATGCTGTATCATATGGGCCAGTGACAGTGGAGCTTGCACAGCAGCCTGGGCCTGTCACAGAGCTTCCTCTTGTTGTCAGTCCCTAGTCAAAACTACAGCTTTTCTGGTCATTTGGTAAATGGGTGGGAGTAGCACATCCAAAAAAGGAATATGTTGTCTCTGAAATTCAAAGAGGCCAAATAAGCATTGTGCCTCATTTTTGGTCATGGGGGGGGGGCGCTAAATGAAACAGCTTATCCTTCACTTTAGGAGGGATATTGCAACATGCCCTAACTGAATGGACAATTAAAAATTTTACCGAGGTAGAAGGCCTCTGCATTTTTGTTGGATTTATCACCCATCCTCTCTCATGCAAATGCCTTACCAATAAGTCAGGAGTAGTTGTATTTCTTGCTCCCTAAGACCAGTCAACATGGTATCATCAATATAATGGACCAGTATGATATCTTGTGGTAGGGGGAGATGATCAAGTTCCCTGTGGAAAATATTATGACATAGGGCTTCAGAGATGATATACCCCTGAAGAAGGACAGTGAAGGTCTATTGCTGGCCTTATCAGCTGAAAGCAAACTCTTTCTGCTGGTCCTTATTAACAGCAACTGAGAAAAAAACATTTGCCAGCTCAACAGCTGCATACCAGGCATCAGGAGATGCACTGATTTGTTCAAGCAATGATAGCACATTTGGATCAGTTGGTGCAATTGGAGTCACCACCTGGTTAAGTTTACAATAATCTATGTCATCCTCCAAGATCCATTGGTTTTCTGCACTGGTCAAATAGAGTTGAATGGGGATGTGGTGGGAATCACTCTGCCTTCATTCTTAAAGTCCTTGATGGTGTCACTGATCTCTGCAATTCTTCCAGGAATCCAGCATTGCTTTTGATTAACTATTTTGCTAGGTAGGGATAGTTCTAGTGACTTCCACTTGTCTTTTCCTACCACAATAGCAGTGACTCCACATGTCAAGGAACCAATGTAGAGATTCTGCCAGTTGCTAAGTATGTCTATTCCAATTATGCATTCTAGAACTGGTGAAATAACCATAGAATGTGCCTGG
This sequence comes from Cabassous unicinctus, assembly GCA_029593785.1. Taxonomy (NCBI): domain Eukaryota; kingdom Metazoa; phylum Chordata; class Mammalia; order Cingulata; family Chlamyphoridae; genus Cabassous; species Cabassous unicinctus. The sequence goes on from JAQZBX010080302.1 coordinate 11,436, forward strand.
GGACACACTGGACCCATTGTGAGGTGACCCATTGTGAGAAAAACCTGATAAACTTCCATTGATGACTTGACCTCCATAAGCCCCTACTCAGACTGGTGGACCTCAGTGACATTTTGGGTCCTGGAATTAATGCCAATGTCTAAGAATCCCCAAAGGGTCTAATCATTTCTCTCTCCCCAATGCACAGTTACCCTGTTAAAGTGCTTTAGGTCTCTTTGGGGAAGGCTGGGAGGAAGTTTATCAGTATAAAATTTTGGCCATGTAATAGGGTCCTTCTGCAAGGACACCCAGCTTCCTCTCATTCAAAGGGTTCTGGGTCTATAAACAGTCTCAAGTTTGGAAATTGATTAAGGGGCCATGACTCTGTTTCTTGTCATTCAAATTGTGCTTTTGTTCACTAGATCTGGAACTTTTCTGCTTATACAGATCAAGTAGGAATTTTAGTCTGTGCTTCTATTTTACTTCCAGGTACCATGATTTATTAACCAATACCATAATTCTATTCTACTCGGAATATTTTGATTGCTGCTTTGAGCTACAACACTGAATCCAGAATCTCTGCTTAGTGGTCCAATATCAATAAATTCAGCCTTCCACCAATATCCCACACACATTCTATTCCCATACATGTTCCCCTGATTTCTGTCTACATAAATTGGAAAACTCATATAGTTCTTTGGAGTATAGCATACATCCTCATGGGTCACATTTTCAATTCTCCCCTTGGTGACTTATTGTGACTTAAGTCTATCTATAGGTCAGGAATAAAAGAGGAGTGATGGGACTGGGTAAGAATAAGTATTAGAAGTGTCTTATGAAGCAATTACGTCAGGGTATTCTATTGCAGTTTCATCTGGTTAGACAGGATTAATCTGTTCTGGTGGTGGTTGGATGACTGACCCTTTGAGGTAGGCTGGAGGTTGGATGGTTGTCTCCTCAGAGAAGGGGAGAGATGGGGTTATCCTCTCCTCAGGGCAGGAAGGAGGTATTTACAACTAGGGGCAGACTGGAAGTTGTCTAGTCACTGACGTCTTGCAGCAGGCTGGAGGTTGGGTGGTCATCTCCTCAAGGCAGGGAGGAGGTCTCCTCAGTGAAGATCATTACAGGTTTCTCTGGAAAAATCTCAGCCAAATTCAGGGTTTCAATGTCCCCACTGCCATCATCATCAACCGATTTGTCTCCATCCCAATCCTCAGGTATCAACTCCTTTCCAATCAATGTCCTCATTTTTACAGCAGACATCCTGTAAGAATTAGATTTTAGTTTCTGTTGTAACTCTGCTACATGCAAAATGAGACTCTGGGTCTGATTTTCACAGATCTCAAGTCTGCAGCTGCATGAAACAAGATTTTCTTTCAGATAACACATAGAAACATTCACATCATTCATGGGGCACTTAAGTTACAACTTTAAGACTTCAGCTTATCCCTTTTCTTTTGTAATTGTACCCAGAATGTTTAGGAACAGCCAGCCAACATCATTGCACCTTTCAACTCCACAAAACTCTTTTAAGGTGTTAACAACACTCTCACCCAGAGACTTGTCTCTTATAAGCATGGACATAGTCATATCCAGTGGTGATATCTTGAATATCTGTATTTCCACTTCATGCCATGGACTGTCAGTGGTCTCTTGATATTTAGAAAAAGATTCATTAGTGCCCTTGAATCTAATCAGAGTAGAGAGCAAATTGCCAAAATCCAAGAATCAATTCAGAAAACCCTTTTCTAAGATTCTGATTCTCAACAACCACCCCACTCTTGGTTACAAGCTTTATTAGTCAGAGTTCTCTAGGGAAACAGAGCTGACAGGAGACATCAGCAATTCGTATGAGATTTTATAAAATTTTCTCATGCAAACTTGGAGATGCACAAGTTCAAATTCCATAGGGCAGAATACAAGCCAGGCCCTCAGGGATTTCCCCAGGAGTCACTGGCTGACTGAAGTAAAGATGGAAATTCTCTCTCTGAATTCTGAAATCACTTGCCTATTTAAGGCCTTCAACTGATTGAATGAGACATCACTCATTGCTCATGGCAATCTCCTCAGTTGATTATAGATGTAATCATCCATCTATAAAACCAATTCACTGATGATTAAGCCCATGAAATGCCCTTGTATTACAATTAGCCTAATGCATTCTTGATCAAATAATAAAGCACCATTACCTGGCCAAGATGACATATTAGTCTAACCATCACAGGCCAACAAAGAAAGGAATATGGATTTAATATTTTGGTTCAATTAACTAGGAATGGCTATCATGCTTTGTTCAATGTGTTGACTGAAATATGTATCCAAAGATTGGATATATTAAATGGTTAAAAGTCCCAAACTTTTTTGTGCACTGTAGAGGGAAATATTAAAAGACTTAGGAAGATTGGAAAGTTAGACTGAATGTATCACATAAAACC
>JAQZBX010080303.1:0-13844 GCA_029593785.1 Cabassous unicinctus
TATGTGCTACCAATGCAAGAACTCTTGAGCTTTTAACAACTATTTAGTCTTAGTATTTTCTGAAAGCCTTAGTATTTTCTGAAAGCCTTTTAGGACCTTCAGTTTTGCTATGTTGATTTTTCAGTTCTGAGCCTTTCAGAATTTTCTTGGAGATCAAATACATCATTTGAAAAATCTCATGGTTTTTCTGCAGTTAGATCTCTGTAAGCAGGCCTGGTGGTTGAGGTGGTTTCCCAATGTTGCCCTTACATAACTCATTGCCTCATGGAAATGGTTGTCATAAGGGCTGGTGGGTGTTCATTTTTTATTAGAAGAATTACTAACTACCCAGTCAAATTAAGTGCTTTATGGTACACATATAAAAGGATACTGTGCATTGGACTTTTGGTCATTTGGGGTGCGTGAACCAGCTGTATGCTGTCGGTCATTCTAAGCACAGGCACAAGGTACTTTTTCTTCCAGGAGTTTTGCTTATCCAATCAGTAACACAGTGGATAGGCATGTAGTCTTTTGGGTTAGACAGATTGGGGTTGGGTTTTGTCTCTGCCCTTAGACAACTGTTTATGACCTTGGCCAAATAACACAGTGCTTGTCAGCCTCAGTTTCCTTATCTTTCAAATGAGGATAATGTCAGAGGATCATTGCAAGGTGTCTGTAAGATAGTGGTAGTGAATCACAGTGCGTGGCAGGTAGTAAGTGACTTAAGAGGTAGCTGTTTTTATTAGGATTATATTTCTTTTCTTTTGAGTGTTGCTGTGTTAATGTGATTTTACATTTCTTTTTAAATTTTGTGTATTAACTGCCCCTCCCCCTTCCAGAGTCCCCCTGGGTGTGTTTTGGTCCGTGTTCCTGGGCTGGGTCTGGTTACGGTTGCTTGAAGTGCCCGATCCTAATGTCATCCCCCACTATGGAACCGGAGTGGTGCTGTTTGGTCTCTCGGCAGTGGTGGAACTTCTAGGAGAGCCCTTCTGGGTCTTGGCACAAGCGCATATGTTTGTCAAGCTCAAGGTCAGTGTGCCTTCTGCTGTGCATGGGAAATGTGAAGAATAAGGGAAAGAGTGGTTTTAAAAAAAAATGCTTTTATAGAAGAGAGTGATTTCTTGAGATTTGCATCTAAAAAATATTTGAAGAAAGATAACATAATCGGTTAAGTTCATCCACTTAAAATTTGATAGGTGGGCTGGTATCAAGTTTACCTCTGCTATACTATTAATGAAAAACATTTTGCTAATCAGGAAGTTACTAGTTTAAATAAGAATTTAGGAGATTTTTTAGATTTTGAGAAAAGGTTTTTTAGATTTTTCTAGTGATTCTAATTAGTTGCATACTAATATTAACTTTTCTTTTTGACCAAAGAATATATGTAACACATGTAAATATTAAAGCATGATAATATACTGAAGATCCATGAACCCATTACACAACCCAAGAAATAGAAAATTACTGATAACTTATGCCTAGCATGTACCCTACCTTCTCCCCAAGGTAACCACTATCATGGCTTTTCTCTTTCTCATTCCTTTGCATTTTCAGTTGTTAATAATGGTGTAAAGTGCACCTTTACCATGCTTTATAGGTCATTGCTGAGAGCCTGTCGGTAATCCTCAAGAGTGTCCTGACAGCCTTTCTTGTGCTGTGGCTGCCTCACTGGGGACTGTACATTTTCTCTTTGGCCCAGGTAAGAGTCATGCTTTTAACTTTTTGTATAAAGTCTGTGTTTCTCCATCCATTTTTCCTTTTTGTGCTGCTGCTATGTGGTTTATGTTTGCAGTATTTACATTTGTGGGGAAGGCTGGAAACCTTAGTAGGCTGGCCTTGAGATTGCATATCGTCTGGTTGCCACTTCCATCCTAATCTAAACACTGATGTTCCGGGGGACCTGGTGAGGGCCATGCACTTGGCCTCTTGGGTCAGGCTTCAGAAACTCCTGGTAGAAAAAAGGAAAAATAAAATTAATAATAATAATAATAATAATAAACCCCAAACTCCTGGTAGATACCCTTTAGGTAAGCCCATATCAGATTTTTTTTTTTTTTAAAGATTTATTTATTTATTTATTTATCCCCCCCTTGCTGCTTGTGTTTGCTGTGTCCATTTGCTGTGTTTTTTTCTGTGTCTGCTTATCTCCCCCTTGCTGTGAGGTCTTGCTGCATCAGCCCACCGCGCCGCGCGGACCAGCCTGCCCTCACAAGGAGGCCCCGGGAAGCTAACCCGGGGCCTCCCATATGATAAACGGAAGCTCTATCGATTGAGCCACACCCGCTTCCCGAGCCCATATCAGATTGATCTTTGATTGTTTGACAGTCTTGTGGAGCAGTAAGGGGGTGGGGTGGGAATCAAATTGCCATGTGTGTTGTTTTCCTCGGATATCAAACAATTGTTTGCAGACTAGGAAGAAACTCTGCCAAGCCTATTTTAAACTTATATTGTAATCTCACATAATTCACAAGGCATGAATCATATCATAGCAGGTGCATTTTCAGTTTTAGCAATTTTGGTTTCATTTCCATCTCATCATTTTCTAGTTCTGTTTGGATAATAAAAATATAACTTAAGCATAAGTATCATTTTAAAAAATGAAACCTAAGATAAGATAGTTACTAGAACTTCTTATAGACCAAAGCAGTTTGTTAATTTTACTGATTATTTATTAAGAGGAAGCCAAATTAAGATTTTTAGTAATGATTTATGTGAAATTCTCTCCCGTATTTGAAGCAAAAACCACAAATATTTTTGAGAACCACAGAAGAGCTAGATTTAGAATTAATGAGAGCTGCCTCCTAAAAGCACTTTGCCAACAGTTACATGTTTTAGAGAAGTTATTTGCAATTATTTTTGCCATGTTTTGTTGGAGCTGGAACTACGGTGCTCAGCATTGGTCATCGTTTTTGATGCACTCTCCCTAGTAGGTCAGGAGGGCCATGGAAATGCCGGCTATTGGTTGACTCTTCTTGGGAAAGGCACTTGCATGATAACCTTCTGATCATCATAACTCCCATCCAGGGTACATGGTGATTCAACAGGTCAGCAAGGCCAATTCTGAATTTATTTACTCCCTTATCAAAGACTTCTGAAAGTTCTCCTCTCATAAATTCTGACTCAGTGTCAGTGGGAGACATCTAAGAACCACCATCACTTCGTAGCACTGGGATTCCCCTTTGTCCTGCCGGCCCACCTCCAGGCTTCTCCTTAAACTGGCCCCTTGCCAGTGCTCAGACCAGGGCATCATATGTCAGATAAAAAGATCAATGCAGAATATATAAAGAATTCTTACATTTCAACAAGACATAAACAGCCCAACTTAAAAAAAGGATTTGAATAGACATTTCTCCAAAGAAGAGATACCAATAAGCTCATGAAAAGATGCTTAACGTTGTTAGTCATTAGGAAAATGCAAATTAAAACCACCAAGAGATACTACTTCATACCTACAAGGATGGCTATAATAATAATTTTTAAAAAAGCAAAATGGAAAATAAGAGGTATTGGCAAGGGTGTGGAAAGATTAGAACCCTTGTATATTGCTGGTGGGAATGTAAAATGGTGCAGTTGCTGTGGAAAACAGACAGTTCCTCAAAAAGTCAAATGTAGAATGACCATGTGACCTGGCAATTCCTCTCCTAGCTATATAGCCAAGAGAATTGAAAACAGGGACTTGAACAGATACTTGTGTATACTAATGTTCATATCAGCATTATTCACAGTAGCCAAAAGATGAAAACAACTCAAATGTCCATCAACTGATGAATGGATAAACAAAATATGATATATCCAGACAGTGGAATATAATTCAACCCTAAAAAGGAATGACGTTCTGATGCATGCTACAACATGGTTGAACCTTAAACATTATCTAAGTGAATGAAGCTAGGCACAAAAGAACAAATATTATTTGATTCCACTTGTATGAAATACCTAGAATAAGTAAATTCATGGAGACAGAAAGCAGATTAGAGGTACCAGGGACTGGGGAGAGTGGGAATGGGGAGTGGCTGCTTAATGGGTAAAGGGTTTCCTTTTGAGGTGATGAAGGTGTTCTGGAACTAAGTGGTGGTAGTGGCCGCACAACATTATGAATGTACTAAAAGCCACTGAATTGTACACTTTAAAACGGTAAATTTCATTTTGTGCGAGTTTTTCTTCAATAAAAATAAAAGGGTCATATAGTTTCGGCACTGTACATTAAGACTGCCCGTGGGTTTCTATTTTCCTGAGGCTCTGCCCAGCAGGAAGATGAAGAGAGGCAGGAAGGGGACTAGGAAAAGGGCTCTTGTCGCATGGGATGTGGGCATCAGGCAGTGTGGTTCACAGTAGTGCTGCTTGTGCCGAAAGGAGGAGGACGGTGGGTAGTGGGCTCTGTCCCCACGAGCGGCATGGAGTGGAGAGCAGAGGAGCCTAAACCCACTAAACTGGGACTCCTCCTCCTCCTTGCTGTGTGCCTTTACCATAGGAGCAGCCTTGGTGCTTTCAGGCTGAAAGAGGAACCTGGAGGTTTCATTTCTTCTTGAGCTCGTTTCACTACTGTTCTCAGGAGAGAAAGACGGTAGATGGAACTTTGTGAAGGGGTTCTTTTGCTACTCTTCCCTAACCTGCAAACAAAACCCCAGGCTGCTCCTCCTGGACATTCTTTTCTCCTGGACAGATGGAGGAAGGAGTGGACCCAGGAGGGCCTGGGGGCCCTCTTACCACTTACCATCTTTCCCTCCCCCAGCCTGTAGTAGCTCTGGCCCTGCCCATGCGCTAGGCAGAGAGGAAGGAGCAGAAGTTCATTTCTGCTTTGTAATCTTAAATGTCACAGGTTTCCGGGGTTTGTGGAAAATCCCTAGTCGTCGATGACGGCAGGTCCCTGGATATTAGCACCATCCAGAAGATACCTGGCTTATCACAGCATGCTCTCTAGCCATTCCTTTGGCCAATTAAGAATCTTTTGAGAATTTTTCTGACATTGCTGTGGCAGTTGAACTAGTGGATGTCTAGCATAGAAATTATATTCTGCCTGCCAGAAGAACTTTGTCCTCACACTTAGGTTAAGTATTTGGAACACTTTCCAAGGAGGTGCTGCGGTGGAGCTGGGTCCTAGAGAATAGTGCTGTTTTCCAGAGGGTGTGGTGTTCCTCAATAGAGGGCAGTGAAGTCAGACAGAGTTCTTTTTCTTGATTGGCCTTTGAAGTCAAATTTACAGCCATATCTTAATTATACCCATGTTAAAAAGTTTAATTTCAACCCACCATTTTTCCTTTTGCAGCTTTTCTATACCACGTTTCTGGTGCTCTGCTATGTTATTTATTTCACAAAGTTACTGGGTTCCCCAGAATCAACCAAGCAACAAACTCTTCCTGTCTCCAGAATGACAGATCTGTTACCCAATATTACAGGAAGTGAAGTAAGTACTGCGTTTGTCTCTTACCATTCTAATTACAGATGCTGGTCATCCTTGAGGGAAAGAAACTGCAACCGGTTTATAGTTATAATAATAAAGATAATTTGATAGCTCACATTATCGAGTACTTGGTGTGTGCTAGGCCAGGGTTCTCAGCTGCAGCACTATTGACATTTTGGGCTGGGCAGTTCTTTGCTGTGAGGGGGACTGTCCTGTGCCTTGTAGCACGATTTAGTGGCATCCCTAGCCTCTACCCACTGGATACCAGTAGACAACCAAAAATGTCTCCAGACATTGCCAAATGCCCCCGCTGGAGAACCACTGTGCTAGGCCCCATGCCGAGTGCTTAACTTGTCTTATTTAATGTTTAAAACAACCCTGTGAGGCTGACCTTGTCATTATTTCTATTTTGGGGTTGAGGAACTGAGGCTTAGTGATTAAATACTTGCCCAAGGTGAGGGTTGGAGTGAGGACGGGAGCCTGGAATGGGTTGAATCTCAGCAGAGCACAGGTTCTGATAGCTTTGCTCCACTGTCTGTTTTCTGCCGAGTCTTGGTTTTACTCCGACTGTCCTCTAGCACAGGCATCCAGTAAGCTGGGAAAGCAGGGATGAATCCTACATCGTTTCTCGATGTAGGTGTCAGGCCAGCCTTTCAGGTGATTAACTTTCCGGGACCGTTGAGGACTCTGAATGCTGATGTGTGGGAGTGAGGATTAATCTTTTTCTACTCAGCTCCTTAACCCTCGCTCCCAACCCCTATGACTTTTATTTCCTGACCCTCCTGGGGTTGGTACTGCTGTCTATGGCCCTGGAGTTGCCCACGAGGTACACTGCACTGCCTCTGCTCTGATGCTCTGTGAGCAGCTCCATTCTGGCTGACCCACTTTCCCTTTGTCCCATACTTGTTTGTTTGCTGAATGAGGTGCACTTGGTTGAGGCAAGGCATTGAGAGGACTTCTTATTCCTCTTTTGTGTTGACTTGAAAAAGTTGTAAAATATTTGGAACTCATGTCTCAGAATTCCTGGAATCCTATTATACAACTTCTCAAGGAAAAACAGATATTGCATAACAAAGCCCGATAGGCTCTCATTTATTAGATAAGAGCGTCCACTCAAATCAACCAGATCTTGCCTTTAACCTAAATCAGTATGACAGATTTTGCATATTGCTCTGCCTCATTCTGTGGGCTTCGGGGACTGCTGTTCTTTTACGGAGCTTCTGCCACCTGCCCCCATAGCAGGTCTGAGAGTGCAGAATGGTCCCTCCTCCTCTGTATGCTCCCCAGTGCCCACTTGTACCAAGGCCAGCCAGCTTCTCACACTGAGCCAGCCCCTGGACTCCAGCAGCGTTTTGGAAAGGAGCATTTGGACTGTTCTACAAGCAGGGAGAGACTGTGATAGACTCAGAACTCTGAAGTTCACTTTTATCTGTCAAATGTGGCTATGGTTATAGTACCGCCTTCCTAAGGATGTTGTGAAGGCCAGATGAGCTGGGGCAGGTAAAGTGCTTAGCACTGTGGCCTGGCACAGAGAGGGCATCCATAGGTGACAGCGGATGCCATTACTACCAGGTGTAGGAGCAGGAGTAGCTCTACTGGGACGTCCTAGCAAGCGAGCACTGTTGGCAGTGTTGTGCGAGCTCAGTGGTGTAATCTGGCTGTCTGCCCTGAAGGTACCCATGGTCATGCTGCCAGGACAGAAGCCCTGCCCATGAGAAGGTGGTGCATACCAGGCATGCACACTGGCACCATTCCCATCGACACACACTTAATAAGGGCCTGGCCCCAGGCTCGGTGCTGTCTGGGATACAGATCTGTAGCAGAGCTGATCCCTGGGCCCCAAGGAGCTTCCTCTGGCCTTGAGGAAGCAGCAGGTAGAGAGCTGAAGCCTGGAGGACTGTTTCCATCCTCAGGTTCCTCATCTTTAAAGTGAGACTCTTGTGATGATGAACGTACAACATTGTGATTATATTAAAGCCATTGATTATGCACTTTTGATAGATCATATGGTATATGAATATATCTCAATAAAACTGCTTAATAAAGAAATAAATAGTTGTGCAAGAATAGCCAGAAATAGCAGCTATGTACAGCAGGGGAAACAGAGAGATTGAGAGGTGAAGAATTTTCTTGTTTGTTTGTCTGTTTTTTGTTTATTATTATTGAAGTAACAAAAATACTCTAATATTAGTGATTGAAGTGATGAATACACAAGTATGTGATTATACCAAATGCCATCGATTGTATACTTTGGATGAATAGTATGCTTTGTTAATATGTATCAATAAAATTTAAAAATTAAAAAAATAAAAATAGAGACTGTTGGCCTGTGTGAGCTCTACGTGAGGCACCTCTGAAGACTTGAGGGCATCTGCGAGAGTCTTTAAGCTTTGACAGAGAGCTGCTTATGATAATAACTGCCGTCGACTAGATATGTAACTCTGTACCAGGCACTATACCAAACAGTTTACGTGGGTTTTCGTGTTTAATCCTCACAGTAATCCTATGGGATAAATACTGTTGTCCCCATATAACAGATGAGAAAACATGTTCAGAGGAGTTACATGACTAAGCCGGAATCGCCCAGCTGGTTTGAACCTAGTTCTTTCTAACTTCTGTCTGTGGATTTGGGTCCATTTTTTACAAACTTTACTCTGTGTGTTTAACCTCTGTGCTCTCTGGTCTCCCTGAAGAAGAAAGTGGCTTCTTCTTGTTGACTTAAAGATTAGAAAGTTGCAGGTAGAACTTTCAGGTTTATTTTTATTTTTTAAAAAGAGAAAAGAAACGAGATGAATCTTAGCACAGGCAGCGAGCCTGTCTTGACTCCTGGGAGCGGCCTCTGCACTGGGATCAGACAGTTACACTGAGGATCAATGTGGCCAGATTGCGAGACTTTACTTCCTATTGTAGAATCCCGTCTTCTTTAGAGATATTTAGCCTCAAAATAAATGAATTCTACTTCAACTATATCCTTTGACCCTTCTTATTGATTTAATAGGGGAGATTTGCTAATATTTAAGCAAAGCTGAGGAATTTGACACAGCAAGCATGTATTAAGCGTTTTTCTGTGTTAAGCACTGCATCGGGTAATGCCAAGTGGAGGCACAGATGACCGGGTGGGGTCCCCTCCCTCAGAATTTGCCTTGTGGTGGGGAGATAAGATGTGTACTCAGCTAACTACAGTGTGACAGTGTATGTGTCTAGTGTTATCAAAATAGAAGTGCAGAGGGAAAGACTAATCAGTTCTACCTGGGACTATTAAAGATGGCTTTGTGGAGGAAGTTGCTTTTGGGTTAGCCTTGGCATGTGGGTGGCAGAGGTGAAATATGTATGTGTGGTGGGAATGGGCATTCATGGCTGTGGGAAGGGAATTTGCCCATCTTTTTGTTGGAATTAGGAATGAGATGACTGGGGTACTTAAGTTGGCAGGACAGTTAGGGAAGGAGAGGAAGCCAAAGGTGGAAGGAGGGTATGGAGGGAAATAAACCTGGCCTGCTGGGCTCGGACCAGGTAGTGGCAGCCACAGTGCCATGCCGAGGGATTTGGATTTGATTCAGGTTTGATGAAAAATTGTTTGACCAGGGCCAGATTTAATTGCCTGTGTTGAGGAGCTTACCTCCGGATGGGGCACAGTTGATAACCCTGGAGTGACGGGGATAGGTAGGGTGGTGACTACTGGTCATTGTAGTAAGGATGTGGCTGAAAAGATCATCCTGAGTCAGAATTGGTTGGGAAATGGAAAAGTGATTCAGGTTAAAGTACAGCCAACCTCTGACCTGATTGTAGATCTTCTCTGGAGTTACTTGCCATCACCTTTCTTCATCCAAGCCTCGGCTTTTCCACCAATACAGCGGGATAGTGGAATGGCATGTTGGTCAGGGGATTCCAGAGAAATTCACAGCTGTATAGACTGGCTCACCAGTGCCAGGCTAACTCTTCCAAAATGAAACTTGTTTGACTGTCTCAAGGGACAAATCCTCTCTGAGCAAAGTGGTAAAACCCAAAGAATGTGCATCTTCTTTTGTACCACTTAGCAGGTGACTCTGAGAAGAAACCCAGTCTCAGATCTGACTCCCTACCTTCATGTTAAAGACGTGAGATTATTGAGCAGTGTGGCCATTCCTTCTGAACCTCAGGTCCATTTAAATGGAAGGCATTAGGATAAATGAATCCTTAAATACGAGCTTTTGGGTCAGATACCCTGTCATGATTTCCTTCTCTTAAAGAACTTTTTAAACAGCTCAATCATCTTCCCGAATCCATTCACAACCTACCAGCAAGTAGGCGTCACAACTTTTAGTTTCCTTTGTAAAGAGCACAGGTACTGCTATGCAGTCCCCTCCGAAGACCACTGTCCCACGGCGTTGTGTGTGTGAGAGAGAGAAGGTGCCATGGCCACATGTCCCTAAAAGCTGACTGCCACGCTCAGCGTTCACGGATGGCATGGTCCACAGTGCCCCCTAGTGGTGGTGAGCGGTCTGGTGGTGAGACTCTTTGTTCTGGGAAAGGAGATGGCCTCACCTTGTGGCCCAAATTCCTTCTCCTTGGGGAAGATTTACTCCTGAGCTCGATCTACCCCTGACACCTGTTCCAGGTTTACTGAAGCCCTGAAGACAGTGTAGTTTGGGAGGTTGGTTGTCTGAAAGATGGTTCAGAAACCATTCTCTGGGTGAGGAGACTCAGGGGGCTGGAAGTGACCCTTGCTTACAGTAGTCTAGATTTGTCCTGTCCTACATGGTAACCACTAGCCACATGTGGCTGTAGAGCACTTGGAATGTAGCTAGTCCGAGGTGAGACGTGCTGTAAGCACAAAATACACATCCGATTTCAAAGACTTAATGAGGGAAAAAAGAGTATAAAATGCCTCATTAATATTTTTCTTACATTGATTACATGTTGAAATGATCATTTTTGGGGTTAAGTAAAATAAAATTAATTTCATCAGTTAATTTTTACTGTTCACTGTGGCTGCTGGAAAATCTGAAATTACGAATGTGGCCTGATCATATTTCTTTTGGATGGAAAGGCAAGACCAGGGGCCCATGTTCCTGGGGCAGGTTCCATAACTGAGGAACATAGCTAAGGCTGATCTTTTGGAATGGTGAAGTGGGCTTGACCTCTGTGATTTGGTTTGAAAGTGCTGGGAAGCCCCTCCCCTCACAGAGAGCCCCCTGAAATCCCACCATTCAGAAGTCATCACTTTGGGTTAATCAGACCTTTCTGAAATGCAGGTACCCTGGGATTAAGAACCTAACATCTAGACTGAACATTCTGGGATCACAGGATGTCTGCATGGTGGAGGGGCGCCAGAGGGAACTGGGGGGTAGAAAAAAAAAGAAGATGGGGGACACTGACATCCAGCTGGCTGCCCCACTCCTCCATTTTGTGGTCAGCTTTATGACTTTGATACCTGTCTCTTCCTGGTTGACCTCTGCCGTACCTAAGCACTTTGCTTCCTTCTTACCCTTCTTCTCCTTAAGAAATGGGCAGTTTGGTGCCCCACCCCACCCCCCATCCCTCACTCCCCGCCCTGGGAATTTGGGAGGCACCATATTAGAAATTTTGTTGTTTCTTCTTTCCTCTGTCTGACCAGTTCTGAGTGGTTTAAATGGAACTGAAAGTCTGAATTTCTTTTGAAATGTACAAGCAAAGTTCATATGCTTTGTGTAAAGGGGCCCTGGATATACAGCTGAATAGAGCAGTAAAGACGGAACATATATGGAGCAGAAATTTGTTCTGCTGCTTAAAGTACTTTAGACATTTTTAAAAGAAAGAACTGACTCAGAGTTGTCTGAGTTAGATGTGGTCTGTCCAGGCCTCTAAGGGGACAGCAGCAACTCTTTAGGGGTCTTACTTAGTGTATGGATCTTGGGGCAGGCCTCTTTCTGGAAGGCTTTTATGCCTGAAGACTTTGTCTTCCTATTTAGTAATGCAAATTCTTTCCCAGTATTTGTTGGATGCCTTCTGTGTGCTTAGCATTAAATGAAGAATTAGTGGGGACAGATCCAACTTGGGATTTAGGGACCTGAACAAGTCTGTTCTCTTGCAGCTTTGTATTCTCAGACTTGAAATGCCTAGTCTTTCTTGTTTATCTGCTTTGTTTTGTTTCTCTTCTAGGCTTTTGTAAATTGGAGTGAGGCTAAATTGACTTGGAGTTTTTTCAAACAGTCTTTCTTAAAGCAGATTTTGACAGAAGGTAAGTAAAAGGCCCCGTGGGGTTTTGCTGAGCAGCAGGAACTGGGGACTTCATTGCTAATTGCAGATCCTGACCACCTGCTGTCTAGGGCCCCTGGGCAGGGGGCCTCAGAAATGGGAGTGTTTGGAATAAGGGGAGGGAAAGGAACATTTCTTTGGTTTTAGGCTTCACCTACACTAAATTTAAATCTCTCCACAGCTTTGTAAGAAGGATGTTGTCCCCATTTATTATGAATGAGGAAACTGACTGTCAGGGACATTATGTAACCTCTTCAGGATCCTACAGAAGGGAGTAACAGCTACTCCAAAGCCCCATGATATGTCACTTTTAATCAATTTATTAAAAAATTATTATATCCAATTATAGAAAATTTGGAAAATGGAGAAAACTGCCCATCATATCATTATCCTAGCATAACTTTTTATATGTCTTCTTTTTTTCAACTTTTTAAAAGAACAGGTTTCTTACCATTTTATTTATTTATTTATTTATTAGATTTATTTTTATTTATTTAATTATCCCCCCCCTTGGTGCTTGTGCTCATTGTGTCCACCTGCTGTGCACTTTTCTGTGTCTGCTTGTTTCCCTTTGTTGCATCATCCTGTTGCGCCAGCTTACTGTGCCGTGCAGGCCATCAGCTCACTGAGCCGCGCAGGCCGGCTTGCCTTCACCAGGAGGCCCCGGGAATCGAACCCAGGGCCTCCCATATGGTAAACGGGAGCCCTATCGATTGAGCCACAGCCGCTTCCCCATCTTTATTTTTTAAAACGTGATTCGCCTTTGATAGTTGGGGTCAGCCTTTAGGCTCTTTAAGCCCTTGTCCTTCCAGTCTGACAGTGAGAGAGTGCCTGGTGCAGAGGGCCAGCGAGAGCTGCCAGCCCACCTAGTTTTTGTATGTATGTGTGTTGGTTTATGTCCAGCTTCAGGTCCAAGAATGGGATTTGTCGACCATAAGCTGCTGAAGGTAGTAGTTTCTCACTCTATAAATTTCATGTCTATACATCTACATATCTAATACTGCACATATTTTTGAAATCCTCTCAAAAATTAAGTTTTAATTATGAAAGTAATACAACTCCATTATAAAAATGTTGTAAAATAGAAAAAAGAAAAAGCTTCCCATAATCCTAGCATTCCAATACAACCATCATTATTATTAATTGGTATTTTCCTTTTTCATTGTTGTTAATTATGTGTCCAAAAGGAAGTAACTCCCCCTATGCCTCGCTTTCCCCGTCTGCACTGAGGAATTGGACCATGAGGTTCTGAGGGCTCTCTGAGCTTTTAGAGTGTGTGCTTTCAGCCTGAGCCTATAACATTGCCGTTACAAAAGTGAAAGTGTTCTCAGGACTTCTGGGGGAATTAAGGGTCAGACACCTTCGGAGAGCCGAGTGAAGGGCCTTCAGAGCAGGGGGTGTGCCAGTCACTGCTGTATCCCCAGCACTCCACCTGGAGCCTGCACATGGTAGGAATTCAGAAAATATTTGTTCATAAACAGAATAAGAAAAGCAACATCAGAAGGTAACTGTAGTGAAATTATGTATTGTGGTAATTCACATTATTGTTAAAACATGAAGATCAATGAATGGAGTTTTGGAAAGGACTGTTGCTTACATGCATTTCTTTTTTTCTTCCCAAAGTTTTAAGAGCAGTTTTAATGAATTTGAGGGAATGGATCCAGTCCAAGCAATGACCCTAAATTGGTTGTCTGGATTGCAGTTGCTTGACATGTGTTTGTGATGCTAAAGCCTCCCAAGCTAGGCTTGGCTGCCCGACGGCCAAAGGGTTAGGAACAAGGCTGGTGCTGGGCAGCTTCTCAGGGCCTCCATCTCCACGGCTGTGAAATAAGGAACGGCCTGACCGGGAACCCCCAGATTCTTTTTATCTTTAAAAACTGCAGCTCTAGCTAATACATTATAGTGAGTATAAATAACACAGCTGGTTTATAAATGGGATTGTGGCTGAAAGGGGTAGTCTAAGGATGTAAATGTCAGTAGAAAGAAAGCTAGAGAATAATCTAGGGACTGAATAACATGGTGAACTTGGAGGTGGATGAGAATTGTGGTTAATAGTACAAATACAAGAATGTTCTTCTATGATCTAGAACAAATGTACGCCACTATTACAAGGTGGTAAGAATATAGTTATACATGGGAAAATTACAACTAATGTAACTTATGGACTATAGTTAACAGCAATATTGTAATATTCTTGCTTCAGTGTCAAAGAAGGTACTATATCAATGCTAAGAGTCAATAACAGGGAAGC
>JAQZBX010080304.1:0-13844 GCA_029593785.1 Cabassous unicinctus
ATCAATTGACCAAGGTTGGTTGATGGTGTATTTCAAGTATTTTACAATTTGGTGATATCCTGTGTAGATTTTATATCAATTGCTGAGAAAGCAATATTGAAATTTCTAGTCTATAATTGGACATTTGTCTATTTCTTCTTTCAGTTATATCAAATTTTGATTCATGTACTTCAAAGTTCTGTTATTGGTTGCATACACATTTAGGATCACTATGCCTTTTGATTGATGAAGCAATTCATTTGTATAAAATATCCCACTTTATCTCTGGGATTATTCTTGCACTGAAATCTAAATTTCCTGGTATTTAGATAGCAACTCTGAACTTGCTAATTGTTTTCTGTGACATTAGTTCTCTGTAACTATTTCCCTGCTTCTTTTGGCCTGAGTATTTTTATGATTCTACTTTATCACCACCATTTCTCAATAACCAAACCCCTGATGTGTGGTTGCTCTAGTGTTTGCAATATACATTTCTAACATCACAGTCTAATGTCAAATAATATCCCACCACTTCATGTGCTATGTAAGAATTGTACGCTGGTGTACTTCTATTTGCCCCTACCTGGACTTTGTGCTTATTTTTGCCTTCTATCTGATTTCTACATATATTATAAACCCAAAATATTGTTAATTTTTGTTTACACTCATTTATGTTTTCAAAATTATTTTAAACGGGTAAAAATGTCTTTTAGATATACCCACGTATTTTTCATTTCATTCTTCTTCATTCTTGCATTATATCCTTGTTTCCATTTGTTATAATTTTCCTCTGCTCAAAGGAAGTATATTACTCCTTTGGGTTTTGGTCTGCAATGACATTTTTTCTTTATTTTTAAGGAAGCTTTAGATTACATATATGTTACATAAAAATATAAGGGACTCACATATACCCCACACCAGCCCCCTCCACAATTTTCCCCAATTGACATATTTCATTAGTATGGTCCATTTATTAGAACTGATGAACACACTGAAATATTGATACCAACCATGGTCTGTAGTGTACATTATGGTTTACACTTTGAGCTACATAATTTCATAGGTTTTAACCAAATATATAATGGCCTGTATCCATCATTGCAATGTCATGCAGAACAATTCCACAATTCCAAAAGCCTAGAAATGCCTGAGGTGACATTTATTTTTCCTTCTCTCACCACTCAGAATCTCTAGTGACCACTGTCTTTATATCAATGATATAAGTTCTCCTACTACTAGAATAATAAGTCCACTTTAGTCCACAGTTTCATTCCAACTCTGTTTCTGATTGATGGGGGCCTTAGATCCCATGGGGCAGATGGATGGAACTTTCTTGCTTGCAGTTTTGGATACTCTGTTTTTTGGGGGATTGGCATTTTTCATCATCATCCTTTTGTTAGTTGTCAGGGGTGAGTCCAATGAACTGGAGAAAATATGTTGGCTGCAACTCTGCTGGGATTTAGGGTTCAAAGCGCATAAGAACAGCTGGAAGATTTAAGTCTCTGGGACACATATTTAATGGGTATAGTGATAATTATATGTTAAAATAAAAGGGACAGAAGGACTATGAGTAGGAAAATTTTAAATGAGTCCAAGCCCGACTCTGATATATTGGGGGATAGGTTATATATATGTCAAAGTAAGTACCAATGGCAGGGTGATGAATTATTAGGGCTGTCTGCCCTGCCTATAGTATACAGATGTCTCTAGAGCCCTCAGGAAACTGCCTGCTTGAGGCATTGTCTACTGTGATAGTCGGTTAGATACTCCTAAAATTTACTTAAGCAAAACCTATGGAATGACCTTCCGACTCACTTTGAAATCTCTTAGCCATAAAACCTCATTTGTATTTAAGATTTCCTCCTTTTGATCAAGGTCTTTTTTTCAAATGTATCACTTGTTAGCATTTGGTAATAATCCCTGGGTACCGGGTAAGCACATCCCTAGGAGTCATGTCCCATGCTGGGGAGAAGGTAGTAAGTTTATATGCTGAGTTTTGATTAGAGAGAGGCCAATTTGAGCAACAAGGAGGCTTTCAGGAGGAAACTGTTAGGCAATATTAATACTAGGCTAAGTTTTAATTTCACAAGAACAAGGTTTAGATACCAACTTCAATAACAAGGGCCTAATATATTAGTCTCTCCTCTTTTGCTAGGCAGTGCCCATGTACTATAGGGCTTCTTGCCACTCTATTAGAGAAGGCTTTATAATAGACTTTATGTTTAAAAGGAATTTTATGTTTACAGAAAAATTGCACATTAATTATGTAAAGTTCTCTTAAATCTGCTCACATCCTACCTACTTCTACATTTTTCCATATTTTTAACATCTTGCATCAATACAGTATATTTGTTAGAATTGATGAATCCATATGGATACATGATTAACTATTAAGTCCATAGTTTGCATCAGGATTCACTCTTTGCATTATAAAGTACTATAGGAGTTGATAAATGCATAATATAATGTATCCACTATCACAATATCATACATAATAGTTTTACGGTTTATACATATCCTGAGTTCCACGTTTTCATCCTTCCCCACTTAAGCCCCTGGCAAAAAATGATACTTTCACTGTCTTTATAGTTTGTCCTTTCCAGAATGTTTTAGAGTGAGAATCATCCAGTATGTAGCTTTGTTAAAGTGGCTTGTTTCGCATAGATATATGCATGTAAGTTTCATCCATGTCTTTTTGTAGCTTGATAGATCATTTTTTAAATCACTGAAAAATATTCTGTTTTATTGATGAAGCACCATTTATTCATTCACCTATTAAAAGGCATTATGGTTGTTTCCAACTTTTGTCAATTATGAATGAGTCTTCTATAAGCAATCATTTGCAGGTTTTTGAAGGTGTATATGTTCTACACTCATTTGGGCAAACACCAAGAAGTGTAATTCTTAGAGCATATTGTAAGCCTATGTTTAGTTTTGTAAAAATCTGCCGAAGTCTCTTCCAAAGTGTCTATATCATTTTGCATTCACACCAGAAACTAATGAGAATTCTTGTTATTCTACATCCTCTCCCATCATTGGTGTTGTCAGTGTTTTAGATTTTAGCCATTCTGCTAGGTGTGTACTGGTTTCTCATTATTTTAATTAACATTTCCCTAATAACATGAGGTTGAACATCTTTTAATATGCTGTCTGCTATCAATATATCTTCTTTGGTGAACTGTCTATTCAGATATTTTGCACAGTTTTAAGTGGGTTTGCTTGCTTTCTTATTGTTGACTTTTAAAATTTCTTTATATATATGTTGGATACAAGTCTTTTGTCAGACATGCTTTTTGCAAATATTTTTCCCAGTCTGTGTCCTGTATTTTATTTCTCTTAATGGTGTCTTTCACAAAGCAGAAATTTTTTATTTTAATTAAGCCCACTTATCAATTTGTTCTGTTATGCATTATGCTTTTTATGCTTTATATACAAAGTCATTGTCAAACCCAGCGTCATTTAGATTTTCCCACAAGTTATCCTTTGGAGATTTCTATTTTTGCTTTTTATATTCATGTAAATTTTTCATTTTTAGTTAATTTTCGTGGGTGGATGAGGTCTGCTTCTACAATCAAATTTTTGGATGTGAATGTCCAGTTGTTACAACACTATTTGTTGAAAAGTTTATACTTCTTCCCTTGAATTGCCTTTGATCTCTTCTCAAAGATCAGTAGACTGCATTTGTGTAGGTCTATTTCTTGGTTTCCAATTCTGATGCATTGATTTATTTGCCTGTATTTTCACCAACAATACTCTGTTTTGATTACTGAAGCTTTATAGTAAGTATAACAGTTGAAATTATTGGTGAATTCCAAAAAGAAATACTGGATTTTGTTTGTAAACTGGTATTTTCCTTTGGGCATGTTACACTGTACTGGATTCAGAGGTTTTACTTTTATTTGATTAAATAATGATTAAGGCTTTGATTGGGCCATGTCAGTAGGACTTTGCATCTGCGTCCCTTTTGTGGATGGGGACTCACAGTGAAACCTCACCACAGAAAAGGGAGTTGGAGTCTCAAAATGGAGACATGTGAAGTAAGCACACAGAGGAGCTTGGTCATGAGGAAAGCTAGAAGGCCACAAGCTATTCCCCTAATAGTCTTCAGCTGGCATTGTGGAGCTAGAGCAGGTGAGCCTAGAGACAGGCAAGTCCTGGGAAGAGAGGAACCCAGGAAGCTTGAACCTTGGCAGATGTTGGCAGCCACCTTGCTTCCACAGTGGCCATAGACTTTGGTGAGGGAAGTAACTTACACTTTTTGGCCTGGTAACTGTATGCTTCTACCCCAAATAAATATCCTTTATATAAACCAACTGATTTCTGGTATTTTGTATCATCACCCCTTTGGCTAACTAATTCAGTAAATCTTGAAGTTGTGTAGAGTCAGTTCTCTGACTTTGTTATACTCCTTCAGTAGAATGCAGTCTATTCTGGATCTTCTGCTTTTCCAGATAAACTTTAGAATCAATTTGCCTATATGCACAAAATAGCTTATTTGGATTTAATGGGGACTACATTAAATTTACAGACCAGGTTTTTAAGAATTGGAATTTTAATAATATTGACTCTCTCTGTGAACATGAACTATCTCTTCATGCATTTAGACATTGGCTTTATTTCGTTAGACTTTTGCAGTTTTCCTTATATAAAAATAGTCCTTTTTTTAGAATTGTACATAAATATTTCATATTTTTGGAGCTAATGTAAATGGTGTTGTGTTTTCAATTAAAATTCTACTTGTTCATCGTTGGTATATAGGCAAATAATTAACCTGCATAAAACCTTGCTATAACTGCTTATCGATTCCAGGATGATTTTGTTTTTGATTCTTTGGTATATTTTACAACGATAATCATATTATCTGTAAACAAAGACAGTTTATTACTTCTTCCTAATTGCTGTACCATTTATTTGATTTTCTTCAATTATTTCACTGGCTAAGATTTCCTGTATGATTTTGAATAGGTGTGGTAAGAGGGGACATCTTTATCTTGTTCCTGACCTTATAGAAAAAGCAAGTAGCGGTTCACCATTAAAAGATGTTGACAATAGGGTATTTATCGATCTTATCTTTTTAAAACATACTTTTTCATTTTTTAAAAATGATACTTAGATTACATGAATGTTACATAAAAAACATAAGAGATTCCCATATGTCCCAAACCCTACCCCTCTGATGTTTTCCCATGTTAATAACATCCTTCTTTGGTGTGGAACATATGCTTAAATTGATGAACACATTTTGGATCATTGGCACTAAGTATCGATTATAGTTTACACTGTAATTTACCCTCTCTCTTGCACAATTTTGTAAGTTATGACAAGATATATAATGGCCTTTATCTGTCATTGCAAATTCATTCAGGACAATTCCCAAGTCCTGAAAATGCCCTCATTTTACACCTGTTTTTCCCTCTCCTTCCCATCAAAAACTCCTGTGGACACTGCCTCCACATCAATGATATAAGTTCTTCCATTGCTAGTCTATAATAGAATGCTAGTAATTCTACTCTAGTCCATCATTCATCCTCAATCCCGAGGATTCTGGGATGGTGATGACCACTCCACCCCTAACTGAGAAAGTGCTTAGATACCATGGGGAAGATGGATGGAATTATAGTCCTTGCAATTGGAGACTATCTGTTCCTTGGAATGGTCATTGTCTACCATCATTTCTTGTCAGTTGTCCTGGGTTAGTCCAATAACCTGGAAAGTAGGTGTTGCAACTCTATTGAGATTCAGGGCTCAGCTGGCATATGGGAAGCTCAAATATTTAAGTCTCTTGGACCTACACCTATCAACTCTAGCACTAACAATAGGTAAAAATAGAAGGAGCATAAGAGCCTTGTGTAGAGAGATTACAACTAGGTCAAACTCTGTTACTCTGAGGAGCATAAATTCCAAAGTAAGGCCCACTCACAGGGCTCCAAACTCCTGAGCTGTCTGCCCTACCTATAGTGTCTGGATGTCTCCAGTGCCCTCAAGAGCCCCACTAATTGATGTAGTATTTACTTTGGCAGTCAATGAGATCCTGCTGAGAAATGCATAAGCATATCCTCTGGAATGGCCGCCTGACTCACTTTGAAGTCTCTTAGCTATATAAACTCATTTGACTTTACCTCTTCCCCCTTCTGGTCAAGGTTTTTTTCCAGTTACATTGCTAGTTGGTGCTTGGTAGTAATCACTTCGTGCCAGGGAGGTTCATCCCCAGGAATCATGTCCCAGGCTGGGGGGAAGGTAATGCATTTATATGATGAATTCAGCTTAGTCAGAGGCCTAATTTGATCAACAAGGAAGCTTGCAGGAGGTACCTCTTAGACAACCTATAATACTAGGCTAAGTTTCAATTTCTAAAGTAAAGGTTCATAAGTACAGTCATCTATATCAAGGGCTTGTCAATGGACCATCCTCCTTCACTAGTCACTGCCCTGGTACTCATGGGTTTCTTGCTGTTCCATTAGACAGTGTAGCAGAGCTTCTAAGGATGGGAATTCTATATTCTTTCAGGTATTGTGTGGATCATCACACACCATGATAATGCCCCATTAACACTTGACCACATTTGTATTGGTTATAGGTATACCATAGGTGTACCTCCTCCCATGCATCTTCCATTACTGACACCCCACACCAATGGTTCTCCCCTGCCATAGTTGTAACACTTCCAGGATACAAACTTCTTCAAAAATGAAGCCAACAAAATGAACAAAAACAATTAGTAAGAAAATAAATAATAATGATATTTTTAAAAAAGAAATAAAATATTAAAACTAAAAAATTAGAATATAATAAAAAATAATGAAAAAAATATTTAAAAACTTTTTTGACATTATGTATTTCATCACTGAAAGAAATGTTGTCTTGTATGTACAGTGACATTTTCTTCCATTTATTCCACCGTGTCTTACTTTTTTACTTTGTCTTCAAAGAAGCTTTAGGTTACAGAAAAGTCACAAACAGAATATAGGAGATTCCCATATACCCAACATGCTGCCCCTTTTCCCATTTCCCCTATTAATAACATTTTATATGTGGATGGTACATTTGTAACAATTGATGTACAAATATTGAAACATTGTTAATAACCATGATCAATGATTTACATTATGGTTTACATTTTGGAACATACACTTTTATAAATTTTGATGAAATTGGACTTGGCCTGTATCCATCATTTCAAGATTTTGAAGTACATCCCCATTGTCCTCAAAATGCACCATGTTACATCTATTCTATTTCTCCTTCTCCCTCCCCTCAGGACCTTTGGAATCCACCAAGCTTCACTCCTTGAAGAACAAAATTTATGGTTACTGGCAACAACATTGAAGGCTTGTCATACTGGCCTGTCCTCCCCTATTAAGCACTGCCTGTTTTCTCAAGAGACTCCTGCCCCTATATTTGAGTACATTGCAGGACTCACCAGGATGGGAATCCAACACCTTCCTGCTCATTTTGTGGCTCTCCACCCACTAATACAATCCATTATGACAAGATGAATGCTCAGCTCACACACTCCCTAGAGGCCTGCCCCATGTGTGCCCTGTCCTGCATATCCCCACATCCAGCACCCTAAACCAGTAATCCCTTCTACCATACTTTCCAAAATAACATTCCCAATGTTGAAGTACAGGCAAATCCCTGCTCCTTCCCCCACCCTCCCCTCAGTTCCATGAACATTGCAACCCACCTTCCCTCATCCCAATTCAGCACCACCCAAGTCAATTACATCACTGCACCACTGTCATGTCGCTACATTGCATAACTATACCCTTCCATCACAGCCTTCTTCTCCCTTTCTGTTTCCTGAAAAACCTGTCTTCTAGACTCTAGGTCTGTGAGTCTGGTCATTTTGCTTATTTTCTATCAGTGATGTCATGTAATATTTGTCCTTCAATTCCTGGCTTGCTACTCTCAACATAAGGTCTTCAAGATTTGTCCATATAATCCCATATGTTAACACTGTATTCCTTCTTATACCTGAGTAATATTCTATTATATTTATATACCACAATTTGTTTATTCATTCTTCTGTTGATGGACATTTGTGTTGTTTCCAACTTTTGGCAATGCTTTATAATGCTGCTATGGTGTGCATATATCTGTTCGTGTCCCTGCTTTCAAATCTTTGGGCTATATACCCAGCAGTGGGATTGCTGGATCATATGGCAGTTCTATAGTTACCTTCCTGAGGAACCACCAAACTGTCCTCCACAATGGCTATATCATTCTACATTCCCAGCAGCAGTGAATAAGTATTCCCATTCCCCATATACTTTCTGACACTTGTAGTCCTGTGTTTTTTAAATAGCTGCCAATCTAAGGGGTATAGTTTTCATTTGCATTTCCCTAATAGCTTGGGATGTTGAGCATCTTTTCATGTGCTTTTAGCCATTTGTGTGTTTTTTTGGAGAAGTATCTATTCCAATCACTTGCTCACTTTGTGAATGGGTTGTTTGACTTTATTTTTGAGGCATAGAATTTCTTTATATATTCTGGATATTAGGCTCCTATCAGATATGTGGTTACCAAATATTTTCTCATGTTGAGTAGACTGCCTTTTAACTTTCTTGACAAACTCCTTTAAGGTGCAAAAGTTCTTAATTTTGAATAGGTCTCATATATCTATGTTTTCTTTCCTTGCTCATGCTTTGGGTATAAAGTTTATGAAACCATTTCCTAATATAAGATGCTTGTATTGTTTCTCTACATTATCTTCCAAGATCTGTATGATCATAGCTCTTATATAAGGATCTTTGAACCATCTTGAGTTAATGTTTGTACATGGTGTGAGATAGTGTTCCTCTCTCATTCTTTTGAATAAGAATATCCAGTTCTCCAAGCACCATTTTTTGAAGAGGCCTTTCTCTCCCAGTAGAATGGGCTTGGTGGCTTTGTCAAATATCAGATGACTGTATTGTGAGAGTATATATCAGAACTCTCAATTTTTTTCTATTGCTCAGTATGTCTATCCTTGTGCCAATACTATACTGTTTTGACAACTGTAGATTTGTAGAATGTTTAAAATTCACATAATGAGATTTTTCCTATTTTCTTTTTCTTTTTCAATATGTCTTTTACTATTCAGGGCCTCTTGCCCTTCCAAATAAATTTCATATTTAGCTTTTCCAAATCATTAAAAAAAAATGCTCGGGTAATTTTTAACAGATTGTATTAAATCTGCAATCCTTTTGGGTAGGATAAATTTCTAAATGATGTTTATTACTCCTATCCATGAAAAGGGAATATTCTTCCATTTTTAGGTCTTTTTTGATTTCCCTTAACCATGTTGTGTACTTTTCTGCATATAAGTTATTTACAACTTAAACTTATTCACAAGTATTTGATTCTTTTAGTTACTATTGTAAATGGGATTTTTTTCTTGATTTCCTCCTTAGATTGCTTGTTATTGGTGTACAGAAATGCTACTGATGTTTGCACATTGATCTTATAATCTGCCACTTTACTGATCAAATTTATAAGCTCTAGAAGTTTTGTTGTACATTTATCAGGTCTTTCTATGTATAAGATCATGCAAGTAAGGAAATTTTTATTTTTTCCATTCTAATTTAGATGTCTTTTATATCTTTTTCTAAGTGCTCGAGCAAGTACTTCCACCACAATATTAAACAAGAGCTGTGAAAGTGGGCATTCTTGTCTTGTTCCAGATCTTAGAGGGAAAGCTTTTAGAATTTTACCATTGAATATGATGTTAGCTGAGGGTTTTGCATATATACCCTTTATCAAGTTGAGGAAGTTTCCTTCTATTCCTATTTTTGAAGTGTTACTATCAGGAAAGGGTGCTGTATTTTGTCAAATGATTTTTCTGCATGTATAGAGATGATTATGTGATTTTGTTCTTTTGATCTGTTTATTACATTTATTGATTTTCTTATATTGAACCATCCTTGCATACCAGGGATGAAACCCACTTTGTTATGGTGTATAATTTGTTTGATGTGTTTTTGAATACAATTAGCAAATATTTTGTTGAGGATTTTAGCATCTGGGTTTATTAGAGAGATTGGTCTATAATTTTCCTTTCATAGGCATGTTTATTTATTTTTGTTAATAGGATGACTTTGGCATCATAGAATGAGTTAGGCAAATTATCCTCCACTTATATTTTGTGGAAGAGTTTAAGCATGATTGGTGTTAGTTGTTTCTGGAATGTTTGTTAGAATTCACCTGGGAGGTTTTTGATGATTAATTAAATCTCAATACTTTTCATTTGTCTGCTGTGTACATATGTTTCTTCTTTCCTCACTCTATGTTGCTCGTTTATTTCTAGGAATTTGTCCATTTCTTCTAAATTATCAATCTTGTTGGCATACAATTTTTCAAAGTATTCTCTTATGATACTTTTTATTTCTGTGGGTCAGTGGTGATATACCCCTCCTCATTCCTTACTTTATGTATTTGCATCATCTCTCTTTTTTCCTTTGTTAGTCCTTCTAAGGGCTTGTCAATTTCATCTATCTTCTTGAAGAATCAGGTTTTGGTTCTGTTTATTTTTTTCTAGTAGTTTCTTGTTTTCAGTTACATTTAACTCTGCTGTAATCTTTGTTATTTCCTTCTTTCTTCTTGCTTTGGTGTTAGTTTGTTGTTCTTTTTCTAATTCTCCCAGGTGTGCAGTTACGTCTTTGATTTTAGCTCTTTCTTCTTTTTTAATGTAGGCACTTATGGCTATGAATTTCCCTCACAGTACTTCTTTTGCTGAAACCCATTGTGCTATCAATTTCATTTGTTTCAAGGTAATTACTGATTTCTCTTTAAACTTCCTCCTTGACCTGCTGATTTTCTAAGAGTGTGTTGTTTAACTTCCATATTTTTGTTCTTAATGTGCTTCTCTGCCCCCTACTCATTCCATTGTGGTCTGAGAAATTACTTTGTATAATTTAAATCTTTCTGGATTTATTGATTGTTGTTATGTAGCCCAGCATGTGGTCTATCCTGGAGAATGATCCACATGCATTCGAGAAGAATGTATATCCAGTTGTATTTGGGTGTAGTGTTCTGTATAAATCTATTAGGTCCAGATCCTGTAATGTATTATTTAAGGTCTTTGTTTCTGTATTGATCCTCCATTGAGATGTTCTATCTAATGGTGATAATGTATTAAAGCCCCCCACTATAATTGTAGAGGCAATTATTTTTCCACTTAGTTTTTCCAGTGTTTGCGTCATGTATTTGAGGAGACCTGGTTACGTGCATAATTATTTTTTATTGTTCTATCTTCTTGATAATTAACCCTTGTATTAATATGTAGTTTCCTTCTTTGTCTTTTATAATACTTTTGCTTTTAAAGCCTATTTTGTCTGATATTAGTATAGCTACCCCCACCCTTTTCTGATTATTGTTTGCATGTAAAATTGTTTTCTAACCATTCACTTTCAGCCTCCTTATGTCCCTTGTTCTCAGGTAAGTTCTAGTATACATCATATAGTTTGGTAAAATTTCCTTATGTACCCTGAAAATCTGTGTCTCTTGATTTGAGGGTTTAATCCATTCACATTCCAAGTTATTACTGTCGAGGACTTACTTACATTAGCCATATTTTTTTATGTTTATGTTTGCCATATGTTGTTTTTATTTCTCTTTTTATCTTCTTTGTTATTCTTACACTCTCATACACCTCTTTTTCCTGTTTTTGCCTTTCAAATTGCAGAACTCCTTTTAGTATTTCTTGAAGGGCAGGTTTCTTAATGACAAGCACTCTTAAATTCATTTCATGTGCAAATATTTAAAACTCTCTTTTATTTTTCCATGCCAGCTTTCAAGGATAGAGAATTCTTGGCTGGAATTTTTTTCTTTTAGCTCCTTAACTATGTCATACTACTGCCTTCTTAACTGCATGGTTTCATCTTATCGAGCTTCCCTTGTATTTGATGGATCTCTTTTATTTTGCTGCTTTCAATATTCTCTCTTTGTTTTGAGCACTGGACAATTTGAAAAGTATGTATCTTGAGGTAGGACTGTTAAGATTTATACTGTTGGGGTTCTACTGTGCTTCCTGGATGTGTACATCTGTTTCCCTCAATAACATTGGGAAATTTTCTGCCATTATTTCCTCAAACAATCCTTCTGCTGCCTTTCCATTTTCTTCTCCCTATGGGATGCATATAATAGGTATATTTGTGCATTTTGTGTTGTCATTCAAATCCCTAAGACCCTGCTTGATTTTTTTCTATCTTTTTATGTATCTGTTCTATTTTCCATCTGGTTTCTGATGTACTGTTTTCCACATCACTGATACTTTCTTGGGCTTATTCAAATCTGCTATTATGTGCTTCCAGTGTATTTTTGTTCTGGTATTGTGCCATTCATCACCATCATATCCATTATCTTTCTAGGTATTTTTATAAATTCTTCTTTATGTTCTCCCAGTGTCCTCTTAATATCCTTAATCTCTTCCTTCACTTCATTATGTGGGCTCATGATATTTGTTTGGATATCTCTGATTAGTTTTTCCATGTTCTGCATCTCCTTTTGTTTGTTCATTAGACTAGGCCATTTATTCTTATTTCTTAGTCTGACTTGTAATTGTTTCTGGGTGTTTAGGCATCTGTTTATTTTGATGAGTTTATTCAGTTGGTTAGCTTCCATTTCTTATCTAGGGTTTCATTTTGTTGTTGTTTTTGTGTGTGTCATAAGGTTTCACTTTGACACATCCTTCCTCTTATATTTCCTTGCTGTTGTCTGTGTTCCTTTGAAAAAATATATTAGGACCAGAGGAATGGAAATAGATAAGAAGAGAAAAAGAATGAGATTGATAATAATACAAAAAAGGTATAAGAGGAACTGTTTAAGAACTAAGAAACTAAGTAATACTAGTAAAAAAAATCATTAAAAAATGCAAAAGAATAAGAGTAAAAAGAAGTGGAATAGAAAAAATAAAACACGACACAAAATAGACAGAAAAATAATAGAATGAAATAAAAGGCAAGACAGATGAGTAGAAAAAATAAAACAAGAAAAAGAGTAGAGAGAGAAAAATTGTAGAATGAATTAAAGGTGGACAGATGGAAAAATTATAGAAGGAAAGAAAAAATAAGGAGAGAGAGAGAGAGAAAAAGGAAAAATGACAACCAAAAAAATGTGGTGGAATGGAAGAAAAACAACAGAATTCAGAAGACAAAAAAAATGAAATAAAAAAGAGATGTAAAGTAGTTTGAAAAAAATAAGTAAAAGAAAAAATGGAAACTAAGAAAGGAAAACAACCAACAAGAAAGAAAACAGGAATAAAAGCACCCAGAAAAAACAGCCTTCCCTCTTAGGCCCCTAGAGACTGTCTCAGGCTGCTGGTACTCATCAATTAATCCCTCTGCAGCCTTCCCTCTGCAGGTGATGTACCTAGTTTTCACAAATAAAATAAAGGAAAAATAAAGGAAAAAATCCAAAAAGCTGCAAAACAAAACAGTAGAATCTCAGTCTATAAGTTCCCTATCATATGGTGCTAACTGCATGCCTGACCTGAACCTGGATCCCTTCTCTTAGAATATATTGGGACTGGAACCAATGACCTTCTACATGCAGGGCAGGAATTCCCTCACTGCACTACAACAGCTTTATAGACTAAATAGTCTTCTGAAAGCTTATTGGGCTCTTCCTGCCCCTGTTTCCCTTAGGTGAGTTGGACTTTTAATAGTTTTCAAGGACCGGACTTGTTAGTTGCCTGTCTCCCCCCTCCTCTGACCAAGTACCTCCCTCCCAATTCAGTTGGCTGTGACAGCCTGCCTGAGCAGATTCCCCTCTCCCCTTTCCCCGGGGGCACCTCATTGCTGGCTGGTATACTCCCTGAGAGTCAAAGGGGTTTCAGGTGTCCAAATCATAGAAAGGAAACCACTTCCCACCCTTTGCCAGATGCC